>JAJLXK010000024.1:0-266108 GCA_030571195.1 Myxozyma geophila | reverse complement strand
CTAAAACCCTACTATAAAACCCTACTATAAAAACCCTACTATAAACCCTACTATAAACCCTACTAAAACCCTACTATAAAACCCTACTATAAAACCCTACTATAAAACCCTACTATAAAACCCTACTACTATAAAACCCTACTATAAAAACCCTACTATAAAACCCTACTATAAAACCCTACTAAAACCCTACTATAAAACCCTACTATAAACCCAACTCTCCTTTTTTGGTCTCTTTTTTTAATCATTACGAGATACCCACCCCCCCTTCTCAAATGCTCTTGCCGAAGTTAGCGCCAACCTGATTATCCATTTGGAAGAAATCTGTCAATGAATATTCTATAATTTTTATTTACTGTGTCTTAATGCTGCAGTAAAGTTTAGGCTGAAACAGCCAGCGAGGAGGATGGCTACGTGATCAAGAACTTGTGGGGGGCAAAACAAAGTGAAATCGCAGCGCTTTGGTGAAGGGGTTGAAGAGATCGCCAAGCTGGGAATTTACTTTATTGTCATTAAATCAATGAACATATTTTATTATGAAGATAAATAATACACTGCTAAAGTTTGCGCTGAGACAGGCAGCGAGGAAAATGGCAGCGTGATCATCGATATTTGTGGGGGAATAATGCGGGGTTGAAACAAATCGTCAGGAGATAGCACCGGAAACAAACAGCTATATATTGAAGCGAACTATCAAATCCCTACCGTCTTTTTCCGTCAACTGAACATCGGCTTTGATAACAAGACATGGCAACGAACAACGCGCGCGACATGCTAGCGAAGGAGACTGTGAGTCTCTCTGAGCTCAAAGAAGACGCAAACGAGGATACTACTACCATGGCGGATGAATTCTCCCAAGAGAAGGAGTATATCTATATGGAGGCTCTAGAGAGATATCCTAATTTTGAAGCTATTGATATCAATGACGAGAAGAAAGTGAGAAGAAAACTGGATTTTTTGATTATTCCCGTGCTGGGAGTGTGCTACTTCTTCTACTATGTGGACAAGACCACACTGTACGTACCAACTCTTATTTTGATGAAAGAATGATTATTCTGCGGTGAACTAATGTCCATAAATAGCTCTTATGCTGCTATTTTTGGTGTGAAAGATGATTTGTCGCTTCATGGAACCGAGTTTTCGTGGCTTTCTAGCGCTTTCTATTTTGGATGGCTCATTTGGGCAATTCCTTCCAACTTGCTGATGCAGAGAAGTCTCACTGGAATTTATTTGGCCTTCAATATTTTTATGTGGGGTGCCCTACTGATGATTCAAGCTTGTTCACAAAGCTTTGGAGCACTTTTGGCCCTGCGCGTTTTGTCTGGTGCCTTTGAGGCAATTGCTGATCCGGCGTTCATGCTTATTACTTCTACCTACTACACTCGTGAGGAGCAACCTTCTCGGATTGCGGCGTGGTACGTTTTCAATGGAGTTGGCGTTGCAGGTGGTGGCTTGATCGGTAAGCATTTCGACTTTATGTTTGGTGTTCATCATATTGATAGATCGTGTCAAGGATATGGAATTGGACATATTAAGGGAGCCCTTCAATCGTGGCGCTATGAGTTCTTAATTGTCGGTGCGTTCTGCAGCGCTTGGGGTCTTTTTTTGTTCTACGGCGCTCCGAATTCGCCGCGTACGATTAGAGGTTTTAATCACGAAGAGAGACTAATTATAATCGCCCGAGTCAGCAAAAATCAAACTGGCTCTGAGAAACGCCAAATTAGCTGGCCTCAAATTAGAGAAGCGTATCTCGACTATAAAACTTGGTTGTTTACTCTTCTTGGATTTGTCGCCAACATTCCCAACGGTGGAATTTCTAACTTTTCAACTCTTGTCATTCGCGGACTTGGCTTTGATACCCTCCAGACTTCCCTTCTAGGTATTCCACAGGGAGCACTTGTGGTCATTTGGATCACTCTTGGAGCGATAGCCAACAAATATATGCGAAAGAATAGCCGTACTTTGGTATGCGCTCTGTTCATGCTTCCTACTATTGCTGGTGCGCTGGGATTCCTTTTAGCGCCAGCCGACGCCTATGTTGGCCGTTTGATTTGCTTGTAAGTGGTCAGGTGTAAAATATTATATTAACACTAAACTGATTAAATTAGTTACCTCACTGGCTCGTACCAAGCATCTTTCGTTTTGAGTCTATCACTAATCACGTCTAACACTGGAGGTCAGTCAAAGAAAATGATTGTGTCTGGCATGATTTGGTTTGGCGCTTGCATCGGCAATATCGTTAGTCCGTTCTTTTATATTAGCGCTCAGGCACCTTCGTATCATCTCGGAATTGGTTCACTTTTGGTTGCAAACTGTATTGAGTTTGCTCTCTTTTTCGTTTTCCGCTATGTCTTTATTATTGAGAACCGACGCAAGCAGCACCAGCGAGACGCACTACTGAATAACAATGAGACGCTGCAGCACCTCAACGAAACTGCATTTGCCGATCTCACCGACAAGGAGAACATCAATTTTGAATACGTTTATTAGTTTGTTTGCGACACTAGCTGTCTGATATTAAGCCCTACTGTAAAACCATATCAATATTCCTTGCTGCTGTACGCAAAGCTGATTTGCTTGTATTGTTAACTTATTGAATTTATTGAATTTTATAACTATTCTATTAAAAGTTGCACTTCAAATGCAAATGTTGATTTGTTGCTGAGATGTGCGTGATGCGAAAGGCTGCCCATACTCCTACCCCAGACTCATTCATCTATGTTCGCACGACACAAAATGAATAACAAGCGCTGTGGGATGCTTGATTTACTGACATTAACTGGTCTAAAAAAATAGATTATGCATTTTCTTTTGTGCTTAAGTTGACCATTTTGTCAGACTGGAAATGTCACTCTGTGATTTCGCGCGATATTTCGAATTGCTTGCCGACGCGCTTCTGAAGACTTGCAATGATCAGGAGACTTTGCGTTATCATTTGCTTAGATTCGCAACTGTTACATAAATTTTTTATGTTGCTTTATTGTAATACTGCATATGCAAAGCATGCCAAATAAATTGAATAACTTAAAAAGAGAAGGGTTGTTATTGAAGCTCCCATAGACTGATTTGCTCAGGTGCCAAGTAACAGCCCGATTGGCATCCGACATTTCCCCCCACTTCACTGGAGGTCTCCAAGCTATTCTTTGCAGCAGTCTCAAATTTAATCAAATCTTGGAGGGAAGATATATCATCTATCTCATTCAACATTCAGCACGAGATTGAGTAGCGTAGAGGCTATTTGATATTGTACCATGTAAGTACTGATATAATAAGAATATGATTAGAAAAAGAATGTAAAAATATATTTATAACTATCTAAAAAACCCTACTAGAAAAAGATGCTAGTTGCTACAAACAACCGGAACTCGCCTCCAAAAATATAAATTAATAAACATACTCAAAGTTAATGTTTTCTTTATCAGTGAGATCCGCAAAAGCAGTTTCATTTGCTTCTTGGAGTACATGGTTACTGTTAATAAGCTCTTCTCGCTTCTTCTGCTTTCGTCGGTTCTCCCACTTGAACGAATATCTGAATGCAAAAAAGAGACCAAATTCAATGCAGTTGGCGACAAGAAGAGATCCAATTCCAAGATGATACGAAGGAGCTTGGTCGCTGATATAAAAAAAAGGACTGACAATGTTGCCGACACATGCTCCGAACCAGATCATACCGGAGACGATCATCTTCTTGGACTGTCCACCAGTGTTGGAAGTAACCAACGAGAGACAAATGACAAAAGATGCTTGGTAGGATCCGGTTAGGTAACTAATGCATTGTTAGCTGTTATAAAAAAAATAATGTGAAACACTTACAAGCAAATAAGTCGTCCAACGTAGGCATCAGCAGGCGCTAACAGAAATCCCAAGGCACCAGCGATAGTAGGAATCATAAAAAGAGCACTAACAAGAGTACGACTGTTTTTTGGCATGTACTTATTGGCCAAAGCACCCAGTCCAATCCAGATAGCCACAAGAGCTCCCTGAGGAATTCCGAGAAGTGAAGTCTGAAGCGTATTGAAGCCCAGTCCGCGGATGACAAGGGTAGAAAAATTGGAAATTCCTCCATTAGGAATATTAGAAACAAATCCAAGCAAAGTAAAAAGCCAAGTTTTATAGTCAAGGTAAGCTTCTTTGATTTGCTTCCAGTTAATCTTTCGCTGCTCGATTCCAGTCTGGTTTCCGCTAACACGCGCGATCATGATAAGTTTCTCCTCGTGAGTGAATCCTTTGAAATTGCGCGGAGAGTCTGGAGTTGCAAATACAAGAATTATTCCCCACAAACTGCAAAAAGCACCAACAATCAAGAACTCGTAACGCCATGACTGAAGGGCACCATTGATGTTTCCAATGCCGTATCCTGTATTGAGATTAGTTAAATCAAAATGGAGAAAGGAGGAGGCTCACCAATCAGACCCCCACCAGCAACACCAATTCCATTAAATATGTACCATGCCGCAATACGAGAAGGCTGCTCTTCCCTAGTGTAGTAAGTTGAAGTAATCAACATGAATGCCGGATCAGCAATAGCCTCAAATGCTCCAGACAAGATACGCAGTACGAGAACAGTAGCAAAGTTTTTTGAAGAAGCCTGAATCATTAGCAAAACACCCCACATAAAAATGTTGAATGCTAGGTAAAGTCCAGTGCGACTTCTTTGCAAGAGCAGGTTGGAAGGAATGGCCCACACAAGCCATCCGAAGTAGAACGAGCTTGATAGCCAGGAGAACTCAGTTCCAACAAGGTGCAAGTCGTCTTTAAGGCCGAAAATAGCAGCGTAAGAGCTGAATAGTATTAGAAAGTTTCACAAAAGTTGCTAGAAGAGCAGCACTCACAGTGTGGTCTTGTCAACATAGTAGAAGAAGTAGCAGACTCCAAGCAGAAGAATGATTCTAGTATCGATTTTTCTGCGCACACGCTTCTCCTCATTGATATCAATAGATTCAGCATTTGGATAACGCTCCAGTGCTTCAAAGAAAATGGCATCTTTGATATTTGCTTCAAATAGAGAAGGAGCATTGTTATCATTTACTTCATCGTCTTTGAATTCAGCAAGACTGATGGTGTCTTTAGCGACGAGGTCGTTTGGCAGCATCTCGTTAGTCATGTTGTCTTTTCTATCGGTATCAAATAAAATAGCTATAAAAATATTATAATTCTATCAGGGTTTTATTTTAGTGTCTATCGTGTGACTGTTGGAATATATGGTGGCCAGCGAAGCTTTCCCCACGCAGCTGCTTTCCCCGCACCATACCCCCACTGCGCTCCACAATCACCGTCTGATGTCTGCCTCTACCAGAAGAAACCCTTTTTCGTAATTCTGATTGATAATGGTCAGACCATAGATTGGGGGTTAATATTAGATGCTAAAATGGAAGCCTGCTGGGCACACCTAAGCTCAACACGCGAATGTGTCTTTGATCGAATACTCTCCATCCTGTATTAAATAACGCAGTCGTTTCAGCTATTTCCAGGCAAAATAACAAGGCGAAACTATCGCCTATTCTTGACTGATACATTGCTTATTTACTTAATTATTTCTCCCAAGACGGTAAGTCCATCCAGAAAGACTTACTATGAGGTCACGTGCCTGCATAAGAGCCAGCTCCTGGGAGGCCACTGCGTCACCGTTGTCTCCCGGCGATGTGAATCCATCGGCAACCAACCCCGCAACTCTAAAGCTCTGGTTCGCTTGTTCTAGAAATAACCCTAGCCTTTAATTTGTGGAGATTAGAATTTGACCGTTCGCTACGCAAGCTCAGACAATCGCACGTAAGTCCGAAGTAACTAGTGCTCAATCTCAGTCCTCGCACAAAGCAGAGAAGCACCTCTAAGAGAGCGCATAATTATCTCGAGTTGAATGATATAGTCGTAGCGTGCTTTTCTGGAGTTTTCCTGTACCCTGTGCAGTCCTCTGCATGCTCCCGACATCATATTCTCCTCCGCAGCCACGCATCCTGCACAGCAGCTCCCACCCTAATCCTCTCGAACTTTCCTCTAGCAAAATGCGGAGTCGAGGTGCTCAGACATACATATTCAGGCTGATTGCCAGGGTTAAGCGTATCTTCGGACTTTAGACGCTAACCCTCGTTTCAAGCAGTCAAAGGAACGGCAGACAGTCCGCTAATCTGCTTAGCTGCAGAGTTTCTGTCGCTCGCTCGTGTATAGCCTTTTGCCCATTCAAATAACCGAGCTGTTTTCTGATAGGCCATATTTGCAGTATCATCTTTCTTAGTGACGTAGATTCTAAGCAGCAAAGCGGGAAATTCAAAATGATGAGTATTATTTAAATCAAGTAAATTATCCTAATTATAGTACTCTAAAAAGTGTGCAGCAAAATTACAGCCCTTAGTAGGGTTTTTCTCAGGGTTTTTGTGTTAGACTCCCGTCCTGGCTATCACGTTCTAGCATCCGACTTCGGTCGCAGGCCGACAAGTACACCGGATCACTCTCTGTGTTTTGTTTCACAATGAGGATCTTCAGACTAGTAGTAGTGTAGTTTAGATTATTGCAGAATGACAGAATATATCGATTAACAGGAAATATATACTAGGCTAATAAGGATTATTTGTAGTTCATTTTGACAATCTCCTCAGCTTCCTTGCTTTGCCAGAAAGATCCGGTTGGGTACTCATATATCTTCCAGGCGGATGGCTTCATTTCAACAGAGTAGCCGGCAGTAGTTGGGGTAACAAAGAAGCCATCCTTGACCTGTGTGGGAGTGTAAAACTGATCATGCAGCGTGTCGATGTACTCGAGCAAACTTTTCTTTCCAGAGACAACAACGTAATCGATGGTGGAGAGATGCTGAGTGTATTCTGGCAGACCAACACCCCCAGAGTGAGGCACAACAGGCACGTTGAACTTTTTGGCAAGCAGGAGGACAGCGAGAACTTCATTGACACCACCAAGTCTGCAAGAGTCAATTTGGCATATATCAATAGCGCCTAACTGAAGGAACTGCTTGAACATGACACGGTTGTGGCACATTTCACCGGTAGCGACTTTGATGCCGAAGGGTTGCAGGGCTTTCTTGATATTGAGATGGCCGACGATGTCGTCGGGGGACGTTGGCTCCTCTATGAACCTGTGGTATGTTATTAATTGCTCAATAAGTCGTGAAAAGTGATTCGTACCAAGGCTTGTACTCAGCGAGCTGCTTCATGTAGTCAATTGCGTCAGGGACAGACCAAACCTGGTTGGCATCGACCATCAGAACATTGCCTTCGTCATATCCCAAAACCTCACGAGCAACGCGAAGACGTCTCGAGTCTTCGGCCACGCTACCACCAACTTTCAATTTAAAGTGTTTGTATCCTTCATTTTTAGTCTCAGTAAGGAGAGCCTTCATCTTCTCATCTCCGTATCCGAGCCAGCCGGCCGAGGTAGTATAAGCTTGAACAGCCTTGTCTAAGTAAGCATCCTGCAGACGCTCAGCCTTTCCTGGGAGAGTCTCCTTAAGCAACTCAATTGCCTGTTCAGGAGTCAAGGCGTCGGTGATGTAACGAAAATCGATGCAGCGGACATACTCCTCAGGAGTGAAATCAGCGACAATCTTCCACACAGGCTTTCCCTCAGACTTTGCCCACAGATCCCAGACTGCGTTAACGACAGCGCCAAGCGCAAGATGAATAACGCCCTTCTCAGGTCCAATCCATCTGAGCTGGGAGTCACCGACCAGGTAGCGCCAGGTCTTGCCCATGTCTGAAGTGAGCTCAGCCAGAGACTTGCCCACGAGACGGTTCGCGACGTTTTTGACGGCCAAGCAGACGATATCGTTTCCGCGGCCAATAGTGAAAGTCATGCCATGTCCGGAAAAGTCAGAATCAGTCTTGAGAATCACGTACGCTGACGAGTAATCGCCATCGTCGTTCATGGCATCTGAGCCAGTTTTGTCGAGGGAAGTTGGGAAACGCACGTCCTTGACGTCGAACCCGGTGATTGTGATGTCCTTAACCATGATGTTGCTGTGTAAATGACAAGGAAATATGGCGTAGTAGAAAGAGATTTCTGGACAGTTATATCCACAGACCTCGATCGCAATGAACGAGCAACCCCCACAGGGCACAGAGCGTGAGAACTAACGTGATACGCGAGCACGCCGCGCTGGACGCCAAATAAGGAACTACCCCGCATCGAATGTGGGGGCCGGTTGCACAGCGGCACAGTAACAGTAACAATCAGCTGCCCCGCACTACAGCGGGGGTTATCGCTACCAAACCAGCACTAGTTTTCGAAAGCCGGTGGATGCTGCTAACCTGCTCTGTATCTATTCTGACAAGTTGTGCAGGCAGCACTGTTCCTCTGTTTCGCTATTTCAGACGATACTTACCCAAATCCTGGACTCTCGGTCAAAACACCGCTAAGGGGTTTGAGTGCGAGACAGTCGATCTGCTTACTCATTATAGTGAAGTAGTCGAAAAATACACAATTTAGCGGTCTTTTTTTTTTTTATCAGAAAAGGGACTAAGCCCGGGATCAGATTACTAACCTAATGAATACAAAGAATAAAGAAATTCAGCTTATGGATTGTATGTGGATATTAGTTCTTTCATTTTTTTTATTTTATTGTATAGCAGTATTGCTATCTGGTCGTCGGTGCTGTTTGGCGTTTTGGGGTTATTTGTATGGTTTTGACTGTTCCAAGTTGGAGGATACTTGATAGGCAAAGTAAAATAGAATAATAGAATTAAAAAATATAATAGAATAAAAATCAAATATGAATTAAATAGTATAAGAGAATATTTCTTGTAATATTTTAGAGCTTTGTGATGATTTCATACTAGTGCACAAAACAACGCGTTACGTGAACTCACATGTTCGAAATGATACGCGAACCTAAAGACACCTCTGCTTTTATCAACACCAGTTTACCATTGTCTTCAGTAAAAAAAAATATATAGCAGGCTCAAAAAAAAATTATTCTAAAAAATAAATTTGTGAATTAAAAATTCTTTATGAGAATCAAAGTCTGGCTTGTAAGGCCGGTAACCATCAACAAGTGCTTCTTAATTAACTGTTATATGCTTTGTCGTTCTCCAAATGTACATTACCCGCAAACTGTAGATATTAGTGTAAATACTGAAAACCTAAGCAGTTATGAGATTCCATGTAATAGCACATATTCAATGATATCAACTCACTGAGTGGTCTGTAATATACCGGGTTTCGCAAGCGCACAAACAAACTCATACTTCCCATTCTGATTTGTGAAACAAAAAGGGATTAAAAATATTAGTTCCAATATAACAAATTTTTTCATTAAATTATGGTATTAGTTTTCATAACTTCAAGCTCATTGGGTATTCATTGATATATAAATGCCATTTGGTTCACAATCCTTGAGATCAGGTAGTAAATTATTATCACCTGAGCAAATACATTAAACGATGTTCTTAAGTATTATAATAGCAAAACGGTTGGAAATTAACATTTTTGTGTCCTTGCCCGCTGTTTCGCATACGACATCGATAAATTAAACCAACGATGCCGATATATCAAGAGCACGTTTTTCTTCAACTATCGCGTTAAAACATAAAATAACTCGCTAGTACAATAAATTAGTTTTTAAAAACATATATATCTTTTAGGCTATTACTTCTTTAAAAAGCTATAAATCGTAGATAAGAGAGTATATGGGCCAACGTTAACATATTATCCGTGAACAGCTTTGTGTACTTGTAATTCCTTTAGCTAATTCGTGATCAAGCAGAACCATCTCAGAGCTTCGAGCGTCACAAGCTATTTGTACCAAACAATATTTAATTAACTTTGACGTTCATTTATATTTCTAAATCTTGCATTGCTATAGCCATTTTGTGATAAAGATAAACAAGCTACAGTGCTCGTTCAAGTAGTTCAACCGCTTTGGCTTGATTTTAAAGATTTCAATCTATCGTGCTCTCTCATTTTCATAGCCGTCTCATAAGTAAGAGTAAGCAGACATTTTGCGGCAATTTTATAAACAGTGTAATCGTAGCTTTGTGTTAATTTTGTATATCTAAAGCTAATGTATTCTTGCACTTACAGCTATATCATCTGGTGAGACTAGCAAGCTATCGTACCGTTTGATAGATCTTCCGACAACTTTGTGTTGATTTTGAATATTTTGGGTAATTATTCTAGCATTTTAATAACTATTATATTTTTCAGCTAATGGTGCCTACTTAATAAAAGATCGCTGATCAGCAACTTTTTATTAATTTTGACTATGCAAACCATTGTGCGCTTGCAGTTACAGATACAACATTTAATAGATGAAAATGCCATGAAAATAATTAAATTATGAAGCCGCTATCAATACACTAATCAGACAGCTTTGTGCTGATGGTGTTCATTTCGAGCTATAGGCACTCAAGCATTTACAAGGTCTTTCCTGTAAAAAAATGTAAACCGGCTACAGTAGAGTATCGATAAATTGATCCACAACTTTGTAATTGATATCTTATTTCAAGCTACTACGACTTTGCATGCTAGCCATATCATCTTATAGAGAAATGTTAACAGGGTTTAGTACCAGTTTAACAAACAGATCTTCGATCGACAACTTTACGTTGTTTTCTTATTTCAAGCTGTATTGCACGCCGGCTATACTAATTCGTTAATAAATGTACACAGGACTCCAAAATACCTCAATAATTCTTCAACAGCGGCACCCATGCATCTTTACATCTTCACGGTTTACGTGCACGGACCAGAAGACGGTTAGGAAAAAAGGCTGCCATCCGAAGCTCTACAACTCTACTCAAAAACGTTATTTACCAATTCGGAATTTTGTAAATACGAGTATTATTGATGAATTTTACTTTACAATAAGAATGCTATAGTAATTTGATTTGTTCTCTAAAATGCAGTAATAAAAATAGAGTAAGTATTAGTAGCCCAAAGCAGCACTTAATTTCTTTACTGACGCCTGTCCTCTCCTGGCCATTTCCTCTGGTCCATTCCTCTCCTCTGCAGTTTCAATCAGGAACCCTTCTAACGAGATCCAACTTTCCCAGCCACAGTCTTTGAGCAACGTTTTTGTAAAATCAAGAACAGGATAGTATCCGGGTTCCTCAAGAGGGAATGGTCTTGCATTGCGAGACCAGACGAGGTTCGAGTCGTGAACTTCGACGCCGCCAAAGAGAGGCGAATTGTCAGTTAATGGCGGATCAAACTTCGATGCATCAGATAACTGGACCCAAAATAATTTTTCGGTTGGAAATATTTGGACTAGTTCGCGCATTGATTGAGCAAGGGCTTCGTCTCCGTATTTTTGTTTTCCTGATTCGACGTATGCGTCAGCCCATAGAAGGCTGTGAATATGAAAAGTATCCAGACAAAACCCAAGGTTCTCACGATCGACAGCTTCAACAACGCGAAGTGAATCCTGCCATGTTTTATCGTATCTTCCAAACGCAACTGCTTCGTAGCCTACTTTGAGACTTTTGGCAGCAGCCATGTCTGCAAGTAAACGAAGCTCGTGGACAATGACAGCCTCATCGCCTGTTGCAGCTCCTTCTCCGGGAAGAAAAAGTGATGGAACCTGGACAATTTCAGCACCAACTGCTTCTGCAATATCAATCCACTCTTGAGCAATCGCGAGTCGTTCATCCAAAGACACAAGCAAATTTCCCGCAAAGTTCTTCATCGGATTCAGCGACAAGATCACCATCCCCAATTCCTCGCTCAACTTCCTGATCTGACTCGCAGACATAAGCGATGTCTGGTTATTCATCTGTGCATGCTGGATTAGATCCCCATACACCAACTCAATGCCATGAAATCCGTACTCCTTAGCAGCCTTTATCTTGCGTTCAAGACTGTGCGATGGGTGTCGTCCGAGCGAAACTGTCGCCACAGCTACTTTGTTAGGAAAGCCCATCTTGCTACTTCAAGGCTCAAAAAGGGAGCGCTAGCTTAAGTAAAGATGGGTCCGAGGATCTCCTAAAGTCTTTTCCCTGCGGGGCAGCTGCCCGACTCAGTAGCGGAGTTTTGTTTCCGGAGATAATTAATTAGTAATATGGTAGTCATAATTCTTTTGGAAATGTTTTTTTCAGATATACATACTATATAAAAACTTCAGGTATGACAGTAGTAGATAAAATAATTGATAAATTACAAGAAATATAGTAATCGATGTAGCGAGTGAGCAACGTATAGTATGAAAGTGAGTGTTACTCCGCACGTATTGAGAAGGTCCAACAATCCAAGTGTTGGCAAGTCTATGATGCGTATGTGCCAAAAGCCCCAGAAAAAGCCTCATAGCTAAACCCTAGTGCTCAGGGCCTGCTTTGTAATGTATAATTAGTTGATCTACTGTCACGCGCAAACTAAAGCATCTAGTGCTCAGGAACAGAGTCTATAGTGTATTTACATTAATATACGCACTTAAAAACTGACGCATCCACCATCAATCTTGATAAACCCTCCAGTGATAAACTGGGAATCATCACTTGCTAGGAATGCAACTACGCCCGCAACATCATACGTCTCTGCAAATCTTCCTAATGGCATAGCAGCTTTGAGTTCTTCTAGCTTTTCATCGCTCCATGCTTGGCGGAACATAGGACCATTGACTCCGCTTGGATGGATTGTGTTGACGCGGATGCGGTAGGGACCTAGCTCTGTTGCAGCTGTGAGTGCGAGGCCGCGGAGGGCAAATTTTGAAGCGGAGTAGAGGATGAGACCTGGAGTTGCGCGAAGGCCTGCTATTGAGGAAGCAAGGACGATACTTCCTCCATTTCCGAGTGATTTCATTGCGCTTGCCGCGTGTTTTATTCCGAGGAAGGCTGTTTGTTAGCAGGGTTTTAAACCTACAGTAAGAGTGTAGTACCTGATTTAACGTTGATGCGCATAACGCGTTCGTATGTATCTTCGGTGGTTTCAAGCAGACTCGTAGCAGGATGACTGATTCCCGCGCTCAAGAATACACAATCGAGTCGTCCGAACTTGTCGACAGTTGCGTTTGTATATTTTTTGACATCAGCTTCATTTGTCACGTCAGCTGTGATTGTGAGGATATTTGCGTCGACAGTGAACTCCGGGGAAAAGAGTGCAGCAAGTTTCTCTACAGCGGTCTTTAACGCGTCTGCGCTGATATCAATCAACGTGACTTTAGCACCGTCTCTAAGCACGCGTCCCGCTGTTTCTAAGCCAATTGCACCACCACCACCCGTTATCAAAATCACTTTCCCCCCGAGTCTCTGAGCAGGCAGCGGATCGATAGTAACAGCAGGAGGAATCATTGTTGCTGGTTGGGAATACTCGTGCGTGTAGTAGCATAAATGCTGCGTGCGGGGTTCTCTCTGTCCGTTAACGGTGAAGACTTTATCCGCTCCAGTCAGCAGCTGCAAAGCACTCTTTGCCTATGTCACTGGTTGTGATGTCTGACGGCGGCTGTGACCCCGCTTGCAAATTTCCTAATCTGCTAGTCTCTTCGACGGATGTCCCCAGTTTTGTAGTTTCCCCGCAAAAAGAGTGCGCCAGGTGCGGCTTATTGTTTCTGCTATGCAACCCGATACAGTTTGATACGGGGCAACTAATAATGTGAAGAGGAAATTTTATTTGAGAAGATTTTAGAGGAAGATATAAAAACCGTCCTGGTTTGCTATACATGTCATCAACTCTCTACACAGGGCTCCGATAGTAAGACTTCGAAGTATTACAGAATGTCCAACTTTGTCAAGAAACTGCTCACGGTCAAGCAGGACGCTTTGGCGGGTTCAATTCCTGAGGAGATTTACGGTTATCGTCCGTATCTCCTTGCTTTCTCTGTTACCTGGGTATGCTACTTTATTACTGGACCACCAACTGGGCTAATATAGTAGGCATCTGCCATGTATGGCTATGACTCTGCTTTCATCGGAGGCACTCTCAGTCTTCCATCTTTCATGAAAGCGTTTGGTCTTGACGACCGCACGGCAGCTGAACGAGCTGCTTTATCCTCAAATATTGTGTCTACTTTCCAAGGTGGCGCGTTTTTTGGTGCTATGATTGGATTCTTGTCTGCCGAAAAATTTGGACGCTTGCCTGTGCTTTTTGGCGCTGCTGTTGTCTTTGTTATTGGTGCTTCTTTGCAAATGAGCGGAAAGATTGGACTTCTATGTAAGTACCTTAATACTCTGACTGGAACATTCTAATAGGAATAGACGGTGGACGTGCACTCACAGGACTTGGAATTGGCTCTTCTTCTACAATGATCCCAATTTACATTGCTGAATGTAGTCCTGCACTTATTCGTGGTCGTCTAGTCGGTATTTTTGAGATTATGTTGCAAGTTGCACTTGTCTTTGGCTTCTGGGTGAATTACGGCGTGTCAATTAACATCTCCGATGACTCTGATAAGCAGTGGCGAATTCCTGTTGCAATCCAGTATATCCCTGCAGGATTACTCGTGTTGACTATGCCATTCTGCTGTGTCGAGTCGCCAAGATGGTTGATCTCAAAGGGAAAGATCGCACAGGGCCGCAAGTCTCTTACTTATATCCGCAATCTTCCTGAGGACCATGACTACATCAACGCCGAGATCTTTGAGATTCAAGCAAGTGTTGAGCATCAACTTGCGTCTGGCAGCGCTACACATTTTGGAATGCTAAAGGAATTGTTTACAAAAGGGGTGCGTTGGAGAGTGTTTGTGGGTATGATGCTTATGCTGTTGCAGAATTTGACGGGAATTAACGCAATGAATTACTATTCCCCTACTGTGCTGAGGAGTATCGGGTTCACGGGTCGTTCAATTGCACTTCTCGCTACAGGCGTCTACGGTCTTGTGAAGATGGCTACTACTGTTGTGTTTATGTTTTTTATTGTTGATAGATTTGGCAGACGTCCTGCAATGTTGATTGGCGCTGTTGGAGCTATGGTTGCGATGTATTATCTTGCAGGGTACAGTTCTTTGTCTGGTTCGTTCCATCAGTCTGCGCCGCGAGATGGAGGCAGTTACGTTGCACTTGTGATGATCTACATTTACGCCGTCTTTTGTAGGTCTTGTTTTAAGAAACAGTTTGATTAAAACAAGAATTGCTAACAACTAAATAGATGGCTTCAGCTGGAACGGAATCCCGTGGATTATTTGCTCTGAGATCCTTCCTAACCGAGTTCGTACTCTCGGAATGATGTGCGCAGTATGCACGCAATGGCTCGGTCAGTTTCTGGTAGTGTACTCTCTTCCGTACATGATTGAAGGCATTACCTATGGCACATTCTTGTTTTATGGTTCGTGTACAGTATGCGCATTCTTCTTTGCATACTTTTTTCTCCCCGAAACCAAAGGCATTCCCTTAGAAGACATGGAAATTTTGTTTGGAGCAGATGCGCCAATTGTTGCGCGTTCCGCTTTGAAAAGATATAAAGAGATTAAGGCGACGGGTATAACAGCTGGAACGCTACAGCATGCAACGTATGACAAGGAGTATGTTGAGCATGCTGAGACTGTTCTTGACGCTTCATCTGTAGCCTAATAACTTATTGAATATTTAGTATCGCAGGAATAACAAATATAAGAAACATGTAATAATAGTATTTTTTATCATACTGCCTAAATCATACTACCTAGAACAGCACAAATAATGACAAAATCGTTTCAAGCACTCTTGACACTGTTACGTGAAAAGAAGAGATAAAGAAGCGGGGGGTTAAGCAATAAAGCGGGGGGTTAAACAATGAAGCGGTTTAATTATATATTTTAGAGCTGTTTCTAATAGTGTGAACATCCCTGCTGTATTAGTCAGCTATATTTTTACAACCTACAAGTCCAACGCTTATGTAGATCACTGCATACTTTTACTACAGACCCTATGCTTACACTGCTACAAGAGCCTTCCTCTTACACTTCACCGGAGCTTCGCTTGCACTCTACAAAAGCCTTACTGTACTCCCCCCCTTGTTGCTTTACTCCTGTCTAGGGTACAAAGGGCTCAAGCTATGCTGGTTACTCCACTGATCTACGGTAATCAGGCCGTATAAGCTGACTAATTGCTGTTTTCGGAAGAGCAAGCGCCTGTTGTTGGATTCGAGTGGTGCGGGGTTTCGTGGTCGTTCCATCCCGCATTTTCAGTTCGAATGAGGGCGACGATTTAGGAGAACACACCACTTGCGACGTGAGTCGTAATTATTATCGTATTATATTAAAATTGATATTAACTTGCCATCAGCTTAGTAGTGCTATAGCATATTATAGTACATTGTTAGCAGTATAGTGCGAAAGAAAAGTGTCCGCCAATTATGAAGAACAGCCAAAGCTGGCGCACTGTACTCAGAGACCACTACCACGCACACAATGAATGAAGAATACTTACGTCAGAACTACACAATGTCTTCAGTTATTGCTGCAAATGAGAGTGCGCTGCGGTCTACGAAGGACTCGTCCGCGGAAGACGCGCAACTTGCAGAGACAAAGGCTGTGATGCCGCGTGATACAGCGCAGTACTCTGCTTCGCTTGATTTTGCGACTCCGGTTTCGGTTGACGAAGTTGTGCCCGCAAAACGTGTTAAGGAAGCGAAAGACGAAGGCGAACAGGTACAAAAGAAGAAAGCCAAGTCTCGCAAGGGCCTTGCAAAGGCGTTTGCCTGCACTGAACCAGGCTGCCAAAAGAGCTTCACTCGTCTTGAGCATCTTGGCCGCCATCGCCTGAATCGTAAGCACCCTGCTACTTCTTTGTCAGTCTTATTTGCCGGTAACCAGCTAACAAAACAGATGCACCGAAAGAGATATTCACGTGCACGTGGCCCGGCTGCACGAAGTTCTTTGTCCGCGACGACTTGCGTGTTAGACACTACGACCGCCATCGTCGTCGCAGCGACCAAATCATAGAATCAGTTGATGCACCTGCAAGTTTACCAGACAGCAGTTCTCCTGTGAAGGCCACTAATGCCCCTATGGAGTCTGCTTTAAGTTCTCGTCTTGACACATTCACTGCTATGACGCCTGATGTGAAATTCAAAGCAGCAGAGATCAAATTAAATGGCTTCGACGAGCCGTCGCCGTCGCCGGCAGCATCATTCATATCTGCAGGGTTTGAAATCCCGCAATCACAAACTCCTCTCTCTATCGATAAACTCATCAATGCGCCACTCCCTGGGCCATTACCTGAAGTTTTACCAGAGACAATGCCAGATACAGTTATCGAGTCCTCGTCTACTGACCTCATCGACTGGCTCTTCTCTGACGGAATGCTTTCAGGAAACAGGGATCACTCTGTCTCCGCGGATTTCAACTCGTTTTTTGAATCACCATACATAGATTTTGCGCAAATGTCTACACCGCCACAATTCTCTCATTCCAAACTAATATCCGAACAAAAGAGGGAGGAATTAACGATGCTCGTTCCCGCTCTTGAGCAAGATCCACTATTCTCGTTAAAGAAAATACGAGAATACATGGACCTCTACTGGGAAAAATTTCATTTCCAATTCCCAATCCTCCACCAACAATCCTTCGAAGCAGAAACTACTCCCGCAGCTCTTCTCCTTTGCATGATTGTGATTGGCGGTTCATATGCGCGCGCCAGACACGTCACTGAGCAAATAGCGGAGCCCTTACGATGGGTGATTTTTGGTTCGCCTGATTTTCATCCGCCTACAAAGACGTGGGTTCTTCAAAGTCTGCTTCTATTAGAAATATACGAGAAAATGTTGTCAAATAGACGACTTCATGAGCGGGCACATATCCACCATGGCGCTACTTTACAGTTGATACGGCGCGGATCTACATTACATGATATGTCAATTTCCGCAATTCCTGATGATGAAGATGAAAATACCTGGAAACGGTGGGTTGAGGCAGAGTCAATCAAACGCACGGTTTTTGTCGCTTTTATCCTAGACGTGACGCATTCAATTATCTTTGGGCACAGTTTTCATATGTTTGCGCATGAAATGAGGTTATCGCTACCCTGTGACGACGCAATCTGGGAGTCAGCTGATGACCAACGCAAGCAGCTCCTAAACAAGCAGCCAATGCCCTTCCTTATTGCTCTCAAACGTACACTAAACCACCAAAGCGTGAAAGTGGATAATCTTGGCAGGCATGTATTGATCTGCGGAGTCATGTCGTTGGCTGTACAGATGTCGAACCAGGCGTTACAGGTGTCATCGATTGGCTGGGGATCGTTTCGTGATACTTGGAAGTTGACTTTATCTCGCGCTTATGATTTTTGGCTTGCTGATTATGTATCACAACGGCAGCAACGACAAGTTACTGGTGTGGATTCAGTTAGCATCGCGTCTAGTATAAACGCCGATTCAGATATGGGACCGATGTTTGTGTTGTTGCATCATATGGCCCAGATATGTATGCATGTCGCACGGTATAATCTTCATGTATTCTGCTACGATAAACGAGTTCTTGGTAGATCTACATTAGAGCAGGATCTACTTGCATCAAAGCGACTCACATATGAATGGGCACAGTCCCCGGACGGCACAGAAGCTGCTTATTATTCGCTAAAAGCTTTGTATAAGATTCTCATCCTAGGCGACTGTGCTCCTGAGATATTTCAGCTTACACCGGTTGTCAATGCAGCTCCACCATCTGGCTATTCTGCCGTCGACGACATTTACATCCACCGCGCCGCTATTATTGTCCATTGCACTCTAGTTTACTGGACCTACGCATTCTGCCAACGCGGTCCTGAATCAACTATTCTCGCCGACACCCGTCGCGACTCCGTCCCTGGTATCGCTGCAAAGGAAAAGTGGACATTAGCAGCCGAACCAGGGCGCGCCTTTCTCGAACGCATGAACCGCGGTGTATTAACCCCTCGCTCTTTAGAAACAATGGAGAATAAGCATTTGACGGTGGGACTTTTGAATTGGGTAATTTTGTCATTGAGAGGGAGTGAGTGGGATATTTTGGACGAAATGATAATTTTGTTGGAAGGGTGTGTGCAGAGGAGTTTAGGGAAGGAAATATATGAGTTGTGATTGAAGCGCAATTGAGTGCGTTTTGATACTTATGTATTAGTCAAAGTGTTTGAAAGACTTTCGTTTTGAGTAGCTTGGAAAGTATAAGGAGTTTTTAGCAATTTGAAATTTTCGAATTTTGCGTATCTCTGTCTAAGCACATTTTGAAAGATTTTTTGTTGCTCTTTTCTGAGTATTTTGAGACTGTGTTTGGAAAGAATGAGGATTCTTCAGCTTTTGACTTCTTCCGAGATGTCCATTTCATTGGCCATTTGTGCGGAACTTGCGCTTTATGTGGAATATTTTATGAGATGGTCAAAGAGGTCAGGAGACGAGACTTTTGGAGGTCTTTCTTGGTACATTATCTCGAATGCAATTGTTTTGAAGGAAGAATATACAAGCAAGGGAGAGATACAGCATCATATTGTGCTTCAAGTGGCTATTAGGAAAATCTGCTGAGCTGTTTAAAATGACTTTGGTATATACAGATTGAGTTATTGACACATGTAATGGAGTTTCGGATGAGATATGTGCTTTTATGTACGTTTTTTTTTTGGTTGTAGATATTGAAGATATTCACTTTTGTACTATATTTCTAAGGATGAGTAGCTATTGATATTGTTTGCAATCCAGAGGAGAATTAATTGTGTGAATGTAGACTGAGGAAGTAGGCAGATAGGTTAATAAGAGCACGGAACTTTTCTGTTTTTTTTGTGCTTAAGTGTATTTAGAATATTATGAGTATTTGTTTAAATTTATTATAACATTACTCTTGTTGATTTGTAATTAGTTATTATATAGCAGTAGCTATTCCAGTGAAGAGTTACACCGATCATGATCGAGTACTAAGTGTTTCCTTATCGACCTAATGACTTTTTACAAGTCGTTATTTGAATTTGAAATATGAGTTGAATGATAAATTATGAAAAAAATAAAATATTTCGTGTATATTCCTTGATTTATACTAACAGTATTATGATTGTTGTTATATTATGATAGATATAAGATTGGTTTCTGATCTCTCCTCACAACACCACTCGCACATTCTCACCATTCCATACTCGATCCACGATCCCGTGAGACAAAAAAACTGTCTAATCTAACTACCATAAGTGCGCGGATTTATATCGTACAATCAGTTTAACAATCCACAGACAATTAAGTATCTTTTTAATAGAAGACGTCGTTACTAGCAAAGCAGAATTAGTGCGCCGCGCATTTGTTCCGAGATCCCCGATCGGACAGAAGATAATAAATAGTGCCAGATTCCACGACTTGGTTGCGCTTGTGGGTGCTTCAGTAAACATACTACTTTCTTGGTTTACTATTTTTTGATTTCGGTGAAGAATGGAATCAGCGCAGACATTTGCAGAGTCCGCGAGCGGGCTGATCAAAGTAGATCCGGCGCGCTCGATCGGGAAAGTCGACAACAAAATCTACTCTGGCTTTCTCGAACACATGGGTCGTTGTATTTACCAAGGTATAGTTGATTATGAGTGTGAGATTCCCGGACTTGCAAACAAGAAAGGGTATCGAGTAGATGTGGCTAAAGCATTGAGAGATCTTGAAATGCCTGTGGTGCGATATCCTGGCGGCAACTTTGTGAGCACATATCATTGGATCGACGGAGTTGGTCCAAAAGAGGCGCGTCCTCGACGACCTGAACTTGCCTGGTTGGGAGAAGAGTCAAATCAGTTTGGCACAGACGAGTTCATGGAGTGGTGTGAATATATGGGAATAGAGCCATATCTGTGTCTGAACATGGGCACGGGAACTCTTGACGAAGCTCTTGCGTGGATTGAATACTGCAACTCTGACAAAAACACATACTACGCCAATCTTCGCCGCAAAAACGGGCACGAACAGCCGTACCATGTCAAATACTGGAGTCTCGGAAACGAAGTCTGGGGATCCTGGCAGATTGGCCAGATGACTGCGGAGGACTACAGCAAGAAGGCGTTTCAATGGGCAAAAGCAATCAAGTTGCTTGATCCGTCTGTCAAGTTAGTAGCTTGCGGGTGTAATGGATATGATCCGTGGGATTATACTGTAACGCAGGCACTTATCAGTCAGATTGATTATTACTCGATACACGCGTATACTTCCAGCGACGAGTACTACAAAAACGTCACATTTCCTACCTCTGCGGAGCGTTCAATTCAAATTACTGCAAAGCTCCTTGATTTAGCAAAAATTGCAAATAACGTTCCTGACCGACACGTCACAGTATGTTTCGACGAGTGGAATGTGTGGGATCCCATCCGCGCCCCTGGCCACCTCGGTGCCGAAGAGCAGTACACTCTTTCAGACGCACTCGCTGTTGCCGCATGGGGAAACTTGTTTATTAGACAAGCGCGACATATGGGAATGGCTAATATTGCACAATGCGTGAACGTTATTGCACCAGTTATGACTTCAGAGAAGGATATCTTCTTGCAGACGATTTATTATCCGCTTTTGTTGTTTTCTAAATACATGCGGGGCGAGAGTCTAAATCTGCACGTCGAGGGCCCATTATTAAAAACCGGAACATTTTCTCCTCAAGAGTCGTTTTCGTGGATTAATGGCGTTGAGCCGGCGATTATGTTACTCGATGTGTCTGCCACAAAGAGCCATGGATATATAAACGTTGCAGTCATCAACAAATGTCTAGACCACGATCTCACGACTTCAATCCACCTTGAAGGTTCTTACAAGAATCTTGTAAGTACGTATAGAGTTTTTCACGAAGACGTTAAAGCAACGAATACGTTTGGAAAGAGTATGGTAGGGATTGAGGAGGGAACTTGTGAGTTGAACGAGTTGAAGAGGATGATGGTGAGGAAGCATTCTTTTATGTTGTTGCGTGTTGCTTTGCTGGAATAATGTAGAGTGCATTCGAATGTTGATTAAGAATTGAGTTTTAGTTAATTGCTTATATAGTCTTAATCACAAGATATTGCATTATACTTGAAAAAGTAGTACACGAATCCTAGTAGTATACTATTTCACGAAATTTCTTAAAGAGGGAATAAGTGTATCCAAATAATATTGCGCCAGAATCCTTGTTATTGCCTGATTAGATAACACAGGTCACCAAAAGTCACAATATTCTGGCAGCGTCAACATATATATCACAACTCCATTTCTTTCTGAAAAAGAATTGAGAAAGTTTGTACCTGGTCAGTGTACTCTAGCAGTGTATCCATATCATTGCGTTTGCGTTCTCGTCAAAAATATACAAAGCTGAATACAGGTTACACATCCCACAGCCAGCTGTTCTGTTCAAAACTCCTTTAAATATACTAGGCTTCTCATCATATACGAATAGATGCAAAAAATGCATTAAAAAGTCTATATATCAGAACAAGCGCCACTATTTATTTTGAAATTTAGCAGAAAGCACGCTAAAGCTGGTTTAAGATGATACATCCTGCAATCTCCAAAAGAGAGAAAGCTATACTAGTTAGGGACTCTCATTTAGGTCAGCATATATTTTATCTTGTACAATATGACTGCCGAAAGTGAATTATCCAGCAAGGTCAAGCAATCAACCGCCAAAAGGAATTGTTCCTCTGGCATTATTTCGTATGCTTAAATGAAAAAAAAAGAAATAGCGTAGGATAATTTTCGTTACTTATCTTCAGTTCGTAACACCCACTAAGAAAATGTTCTCTAAAATTGCAATGAAACTCATTGTTTTACGCTTAGGATCCTAATATTTTGCTCTTTGATGAATAAGACCTACTCTCGATCCCACACTTTCTACGCACAAATAGGAAAAAATATTCATTGAGTAGAATTATACATAACATCCCTTTCAAAATCATACTCCACATGCTCTGTATCGCGTCCTAATATCTCTACTCCAGTTCTCACATCCTTTCTCAAGTTCTGTAAACTTATTTCCGGACAGTTATATGCAACTAGCTTTTCAATACCCGAGGAGTTGAGAAAATTGTGAATGGAGGAGTAGGTAAGATAACGACATCCTGAGATATCAAGTGTCGAGATCGAGGTTCGCGCTATTTCTTCCAAATGAGCCGGTTTGATGTTAGTATACGCAAGCCGTAAACATTCAAGATCCGGAAACAAGGACAATATATCTAATAACGAGAAAAACTCGAGAGAGATGCAAAATGAAAGATCGAGAGTTCTCAAGGAAGATCCAATGAATTGCAATGTACTATACAGTTTCTGAAATTGCAGGTCCTGACAACAACTTATATCAAGATACTCAACCGGGAATTTCTGATCTTGCTCTGGAGTGAGTAATGGAACCTTTCCCACCATTTTGAGAAACACTGTATGACATGATCTTGGTATCTCTATTTCCGAACAAGATCTAGAGTATCGCATATCCAGAATCTGCAGTTCAGGAGTCAAGAGAGCGAAATTGAGATACTGCGGTAACGATTCATCGAAAGGGAGAGGATTGTGGAACATGTTCGAATTGACGACGTCCATGTATGTGCATCTGAATTCGAATAAAAAAGGACACATTCGTAGGAGATATAGCAAGAGCGAGAGAGATATCTTTGCGCGTTCATTACGGGATTTGTATGGAAACGGGTGCTTATAATCTTCTAAGAACGGAGATCCACCAATATTCAACACACTTAATGAAGGATGTTGATATGTTGTTACCAATTCATTGAAGAAGGTGATCTTTGATTGGCGACGAGTAACATCGTAGCTCAAGAGCAGATTCAGTTCAACAAGAGACGGAAAATCGCCTAGCATGAGAGACTCGACGATATCACGGGGTTCTTCAACTGGAAGGGTCAACTTTGTTATTTTTGCAAAGCTTTCAAGATGTGGCATGTGAGTGATGTTGTTCATGTCAATGTAGAGGTAGTCGAGTGCCGCTTTGGGATGTAGGATTGCTAGCTTTTTGAGACTTGGAAAGTGGTTGGTGCGGAGGAAGTCGATGATGGAAGTGATTTCTCCAATCACGATGTTGTCTATTGTGAGAGAGACAAGGGAAGACTGGCACTTTTCAAGAATCGAGAGAACTGCAGAGGCTGGTAGTGGCCATCTGTTATCGCGAAGGTCAAGCGTAGTAAGAGAGTATAACGATGACAAGACGAGAGCTTTCCAGTCGTGATTGAAGATCGAGAGTTGAAACCGCTGGAAGGGGGAGATGTAGAATATGACTTCAGCCCAGATGTCGAATGGAATTTGAGATCTACAGACTTCAGAGACATGCTGTTCATGTTGCGAATTCTCGGGACGCAGGTTGAGTCGAGGAATATTTGAAAAACGCTGGATAACTTCACAATCAAGTTGAGATAGAACAGTAGCAGCAGCTGAGAGGATCTATTACCGTTAGATATAATTGATATTGATCGTTGCAAGTGATACTTTTTCGGGGATTTGACGCTTCTTCTAATGTTAATAAATTCACATTAAATTAAACAAAAGCATAAAATACCTTTTCTTGACTATTCGAGTGCCCATTCTATTTGCGTTAGCTAGTTCTTGATATTATATCTGAGAGCATACCTTATCCGAGGTCTTTGAATGTGATATCTTTAGAATCAGCCTTGTTCACAAACTTTTAAAATAGATGCTACCTCTTGAAGAGTTTTCAAGCTCTACATAGATATTAGTAAAATTCGTTAAGTTTATGAATTGAATACCTTATCGGAATTCTCCTGGGGCTGTGATATCCATCATGTTAGTGATTCACAAGGAAGTACTAAAAGTAATAATACCTTATCTATATCCAATTTCGGGCACTGTGTTGTTAGTATGCACTCAAACACTCAACAAATACATACACTTTTAACAGCACGAAAACGCGATAATTGATAAAGATCTCTTAAGAAGTACTCGAATTGGTGCAAATTGAAAGCATTAAGAGCGCGATTCGGCAGCTGAGCAAACAAAACAGATGAAGAAAGAGTATGATATCTCCAATCAAAGCCCTGAATCGTTAGCATTGCACTCAACTAGGAAAAAATAAATACCTTTGAGTATAAAGAATAAGCAATTTCTAGAAGATTATTGGCAGCCGCAAGATCAGCGAGGATGAAATGATATGTATTTGATTCATCGATAAACAAAACATCGTCGAACAGGTTCTGGTTTAGAGGCCCAAAGTTTTGTGGAGCGTAAATAGTTCGCCAGTCTGTCAAATGAAAAAGTGCGGATTGCGATTGAGAGTCCAGAAAAAATGCTGATTCATTCATTTTTAAAATACATTCGTACATACATATATAGTATCAGATATTGATATTCAATATGATGACTGTGGCATTAGTAAGGACATAAGCATGGGTATTGTAGTATTCAGGCTTAAGAGTAAGCAAATTAAGTCACTCTTATTCACATATACTGCATTGATGCACTTTAGTACATTCAATAGTAATTTTTGAATAGGAGAATTATTGTGCTAGAAAATCTCCTGTTTAAGTACGGTACCACTCGAAAGACAGCTTCTGATAAAGATTGCAAGGCTGACTAATTAATTCCAATTAAGCAAAAAGACGCGCCGAGCCAGGGAAGCGAACTTCCAAGAGATTTAAAACCTAGACTGGCGTTGATCTAAGACTCTCCCGGCCATCCCCTCTCTACCACAGATATACATATACTTCTATGAATTACATATCATTGTCACCAATAGTATATATAATAGCATCATAGTATAGTATAATAGTGAGCGGGAGGGAATGGAGATCAGGAATGGACTCTCTTTAATCCAGCAAGAGCTCTTCTTCCACAGAACTGATTGGACAAAGATCTTTGAGAATGACTATCACGAGTCTATCGATCTTCACAGCTTCATTAATACGCATCAGGGAATGTGGCTGCTTATTCAGCCGTTTCTTGAATATGGAGAAGCTGCGATATCAGCAAAACAGTACGAGTCTGCTTACTGGATCTTCTCTCAGGTATCACAACTCCCCATACGAGGACACAAAAACAAAATCTAATTGAGTAGGCATTAATACGATTCGAAAACGAACCGCGACCGCCGCCAACAAACATTCTCATCTACAAACGACTCGTTGAATCAGCAGCGTACAAAGGCGCACACAAACAGGCGGTCCTTGCTGCCCTCGAGCTAATCTGTGTCTATCCCGTCCGCATAGATGTATGTCCCTTTTGTATCCAGCATGGGTGGTACTGACTTCTCGCAGGGCTACAGACTAGCGATGGAGATGAGCAGTCGGTTGAACGACTTCTGGCTCGCGTCGATGGTGTGCGAACTCACAGAGCAAGCGCACCTCGATAAAGAGCATATGCTCGTAAGTTCTCTCTGCATGTTTTGAACACTGCTGACAAGGTAGATTCTTGCGGATATAAAAGCACAGTGCACCGAAACATCGATCAGCTACAGCGGATACACCCCCCGCAACACAAAACGAAACAAGCTCTACGATCTTGGTGCTGTAAGTTTCTTTCGTATATTATATCGCTCTATTTATCGGACGCTCTAACAGAGGTGTGACAGAAATTAATTGAAATGGCTTTGTCGTATCCCCCGGATCCTGAGCCAACAAACAGCAGCAGCCGTAACACCAGCGGCAAGTCATTTGGTGATCTGCCCTGGGAAATACAACTCATGATACTAGGTTACGTTCCGTTTTTCGAACGACGGCGACTGCAAGTTATAAACAGTCATTGGCGGGATTTAGTAAAGGCGTCGCTTTTGCGGTCTACAGTGCTCGATTACGGATACTCTGAGAGGCCACTTACACTTGACATGATGCGGAATATCAATAAAATATGCAACAACAGTATTACAGAGTTATTTGTGCGAAATTTAAGCCATTCGGACGCACTTCCGTGCGTCAATACGATTTTCAGAGGATCAATCAAAGCAGAATACGAAATTCGCGTTCCAATTGGTAGACAGGGTGAAGATTTTCCGAATTTGAAGCGATTACATATCAAACAAGTAACGACGGCGATAGAGATATTGGCGTCTAAAGAAATCCGGCAAAGGAAAGCGTTTACGTGTGGGTTGTTTGATCAACTGCATGAGCTGACGATTCCTTTGGAGAGAACTTCTGATATATGGAATTTATTTGTTTCTGGAAAGATGTTGAGTCTAGAGACGTTGAATTTAGAGGCGCTGTATAGTCCAGCGCGGTACCAAACGCCTAATATAGGACTCTACTCAGAGTTTGAGATCTCACATGGACTGAGAGTACTGACAATCGGAGGAAAGCCGTATCATGATGAGTTTTCGGAGTTTCCGTATACACAGCCGAATGAGATTGTTAATCTTGATATCTGTGCGGTCCAACAAGTTTTGTCATTTTTTCCACAGCTGCAAGAGTTTTATTGTACATATGTATTGTTTTTGAGTGAAGCGGAGTGCGAATTTGACTTGGCGAGTTGTGCGCCTGTTTTGCGAGTGCTGGATTTGAGCTGGTCTGAACTGCAGCATCCAAAGTCTATACTGCGGTTACCGCCGTGTGTTGATTTGAGGTTTAGTAAGTTTGTCGGGGAGAGTTTACGACCGTGTGTTAGTGAAGGGCCGAGACGATACTATGCGCGGTGGTCGACTGCGTCGATTGAGAAGGAAGTTGATGCGCATGAGCTTGACAATGTAAAGAAGCTGAATTTATCGTGGTACGGGCATTCAAAGGAGAAATTGATTGACGTTTTAGCGCGGTGCGATCCGCACGAGGTGGATGAGTTGGATCTGAATTACTCTGTACATATTGATTTCACATCGATAGTGTTTGGACGAGATCAAGTGAGCAAGGATATAGCTACGTCTGATTTTGTGAGTAATCCTTTGGCGTATAGACGTGAAGCTCTACGAGAGAATCTGAGTGTGATTGAGTTGATATTGTTGTTGCTGCCTAATTTGAGGGTGCTGAAGCTTGGGTATAATGCGACGATTCGGCCATTTGTGTTTGAGAAGCTGGCTGAGGCGAAGAAGCTTGAATATTTGGATATTTCGGGATCGCCTAATGCAACTGACGCAGCAGTAGGCGAGTATTTAGAAAAACAGCCGGGAGTGAAGAGGGTTGTTGTGTGTAAGTGTATTCAGTTGGATGTAGAGAAATTGAAGAAGGCGGCGGGGGACATTGTGATTGCTTCTGATTAAGTTGAGGTGTATGATATGTAAATCATGTATATCATGATTATGAATAATTAATGATATAAGAAGTATTGTTTGAGTTACGGATTTATTGTTGCAAGATATTGTTCATATAACCCTTTGAGTACTTCTGTTTCGTGTACACTTAGACAATATGGCCAATATATTTTACATAAACGAGGTTCCCATGGAAAACTACTAAACCCTACTTGCACAAATTGCACAAATTGCCATAAATTGAGATATTTGTTTTCTTACGATATTTTACATCACGACAGATGATTACTTTTTGGCGGAGCGATATCGTCGACTGATTTTCAATTTCATTTTTACTGTGAGAAGTAAGGTAAGGAAGAATTGCATAATAAATATAGTTATCATTTTTTTTGGTTATTGTAGTATAGTTATCACAGAAGCAGAGGGTACTAAGGATACATTTGTACTTGTAAGCTTTGTATTATTAGCATGGTGGGTTAGTGGTTTATGCTTTTTATACTTTGATAGACGGGCTAGTCTACGCGAGTTTAAGGCCCTACGGCAACCCTACGGCAAAACCCTACTATAAGATTAAGATTAACAAATAGTAGCTAAAGCCCTACTAAGCCCTACTAAAATATCCGCAAGCCTGATCTCAAATGTTATATTCTCCGACTGTGGCGAAGTTGCGTCGAGCTCAGAGGAAGCAATAGGGTTTATAGTGAAGAGTAGTGGAAGCGCAGTATGTAAGCATAGGGTTAAGAAGGAAAGGCTTTAGAACTACGAGATAACAGCTACACATATAAGCCAACTTCCTACTCCTTTTTACTCCTCGTAACACCAGCCGCAAGCCGGATCCTTAAATACACCGATACGCAGAAAAAATTGTTTGGACAAAAGCATTAGACGTACTGGCAATAGGCAATAAGCATCTCTTGATCATACAATGCTATCCTGTGGAAATAAACTATGAGTACGTCTTATAAGCAGCATGAGTCAGCATCCCGACATCAATTCAAACCATTATAAACTTACGATTTTAGAAGAGAATTTATTCGACTTGCAGGCTGTAACCAAAGTGTCTAGATCACATGAGTATATTATATTATCTAAACTATACTATACAGTATATATTCTAAAAAATAATATTATATTATAATACTACGTATTTTTGTATTGGTTGTAGAGTGAAAGAAGGCACGAGATCCTTGATTAGGGATTAGGAAGTTTGTCCACATCATAATACAAAGTATTAAAACAATAATAATATAGTGTAGATTACAATAGAACAATATGTATGGTCGTAAACCATCTCCATAAAATCCAATATTCCACACTTCCGTTTACTCTTGAGTAATTCTAACCCCCCCATCTAAGAAACCCTACTCCGCTGAGTTTACTAGTAGTTTCAGGGGAAAGGAGGAAATAAGCGATAATTTACATTGTTGTATTGGTATTTTGATATTCTAGTGTTTTATGTTATGGACTAGAATACGTGAATACTAGAGAACGGTTCAAGCGGAGGTGTAGTTGGGAGTTGGGATGAGATGACGAGGTCATAAAGCCGCGGATCCTTTTTTATATACGAGTTAATCTTCTTTACCCCACTTTATAGTACTGTTTTATAATTTAAAAGCAAATAAGAAGTTTTGTAGGATAAGCCGACTCAAATTGTAACAGTAAATAGTATTATTCCAAACACAATGACAATGAACTCGAAGAATACAATATAGTAGATCGTAATTCTGTTTCTGTTGTAGTCACGGTAGAGCATAAACGTATACAAGCGCAGAGGACATTGCCGGTCTGGCTGATTTCCTCACTCCACCTACTACGCACTATGCTCAGTGAGGTCAGTATTTAATGCGTATCAACCATTATAGATGAGTGGCCGGAAAAGATACAGGTCCTCGTTTGCGTGTGTAAGCTGCCACAGCGCCAAAATCAAATGCGATGCATCCACGAAAGGCACTCCTTGTTCACGATGTCTCGACAAGAACCTGAATGACTGTGAACTTTTGGAGTCAAGAAGAGGAACGTATGATAGAGGAGAATGGATTCAGAGGAGGAATAGTGTGAAACGGGATACAGTGAATGGACTTCATGAGTCGCCGCTGTCAAGTTCGTCTGCATCGTCGTTGGAGATTGCACATTCTGCGTCTCCTGTTTCTTTGTTTCCGAGTCCCCAGCAGCAACAGCAGCAGCAGCAATGGGTGTCGTCGTACTTGGAGTCAGAGGTCGAAGACAGTCCGGGCTCAACAACTGTTTCTGCGCCAGTTTCTAGTTCATCCATGTCGCCATCACAGATTGCAAGTATCCAATCCGGATCGCCTGCATACACCATTGGAGCTACTGTGATGAGAAATGAGAGTGTGTTTAATCCGCCTGAAAGCGCACAATTAAGTGCTTTTGGTATGCAAAATACGTATGCATCGCTCAGTGCACGGCAGAATACATCACAATCTACGCCCTCGCCGTCAGGGACTATCCCGCCAGTCACGACACCATCTGCATCGCCGGAGTACACTATTTCTGATATGCAGATGGCATCCGCTCAAATACAAGTATATTCGAGTTCACAGTCACAGGCATATTTGAGTTCATCCGAAGGACAGGGTATTGCTGCAATTCAGTCATACGGAGAGTCTTATTTATCAACGCCTGTTGAAGCGCAGTCCAATCTCTTCAACGCACAATCAACGCCAACTGAAAGAGGGTCTTTTTTTACAAATATCTCTTCATATCCAGCCTCCAAGAACATTCCTCAAAGCAGGTCGAGTAGATCAACAGAAGAATGGGATAGACTATTCAAATCTCTTGTTACAGACAGAAAGGATGGGAACGTAGTAGAATTTTTTGGTGCTTCATTTCCTCTTATATTAAGTTTACCACGAAATCTGTTTTTATGTCTTACAGCGCCAATTATAAAGACGAAAAGCGTGGAAATAGCGCAACAGGCTATTTTTCAAGACTCAAATGTTCCCTCGATAAGAGTTGAGCTTGTTCCAGATGATCAAAACCCATGCCGAAAAGTGCATCCACCTGATATCAGCGCGACAAAGATTGCATTCTTGAAAGCAGAAAATGCATTTTCGTTGCCCTCAGGAGAAATTAGAGAAGAGTTATTGAGAGTTTATTTTGAGAAAGTACATCCTGTGTATCCTGTGTTTGAAGAATCAGAGTTTTGGAGCGAGTACAAAGAAGCAAGAATGTCGTGGATGGTGATGCATACGATGTTTTTTTCTGCTGCGAGGTATTGTGAAATAAGCCTGCTTTGTAGGTATGGCTTTGCAACGAGGCAAGAAGCGAGGCGAGTATTTTACGATAGGGCAAAGGCGTTATTTGAGATGGATTATGAACAAGATAAACTGACGCTTTTGCGATGTGCAATTCTTCTGTCAACGTATTATGAAAAATTGTGGGTGAATATTGCAGGAAACTTGGCAGAGAGCTTAGGGATTCACGAAGAACAGGGTGTGTTGTGGCAGTGTCTGTCTATCCGAGATGTGAGCACTGCTGCCTTGTTGCAGACTCCGGTAAGAGTGAAGAGTATGGAAGTGAGTGAGAATGATAAAGGTTATTTCTACGAGATGAGCAAGTTAAGTGTGATATTACGCCAGATTATTGAAAAACGACATAATGACGAGAGTACTCTTTTATTATTACAGCTTTTGCGCGAGTGGCATGATTCTCTTCCTGTGTTTTTGAGATTAGAAGAGGTGTCGAGTGATTCTGCGGAGTATTTGTATGCAGCGGCGCTGTGGTTGGTGTATCGGCACCATTTGATTTTGACTCATTTATATTCTACGAGTCTATTTACAGCACAATCAGCCCGCAACGCAGCATTACAGATAACTGATCTTGCAAGCAGTTTAATAACACTTTCGCAAGTACGATATCTTCCAGTTGAAGCGTACTCGAGTTTTTTTGCTGCGCTGAGAGTGTTTCTCAAGGAAGAAAGTCAAGTCGGAAATGCGCAGGTGAAGATGTGTCTGATGATTATGGCGCAGGTGAAGGAGTTTTGGGAAGTCGCTGAAGGTATTTTAGAGTCGCTGGGAGATCAGAAGCAGAGTGCAGTCTCTATTTTTAATAGTGCTTTCAATACTGAGAATGAGGATATCAGTACTCGGTTCAACGAATGAATAATACATAAACCAAGCTGAATACTTTACAGTCAACTAAACAATACTTGACTATGTTTCCACTGATACTCTGTCCTATATATTAGTTTAATTTATATATTAATAAGCAATTACTAATCTCGGCTCGGCCCGCGGTTCATAGCCGAGCTTCCCCGGATTCCCCAGATTCTTATAAAGACAGCTTCTGCTGTTTGTCTGTATTCTGTTGTATTCTGTTCTCAAAATGACACAAACTACATTTTCTGAAATTGACAGCGTTGCTGCGACTGAGATTCGCAAACTCGTGATTGACTGCTGTCGCCAGCACGGCGGCGGACACGGCGGTTCAGCTGTTGGAATGGCGCCTTTGGCAGTCGCGCTGTGGAAATACGTGATGAACTATAATCCTTCTTCACCAGATTGGGCAGCAAGAGACCGATTCGTGTTGTCGAACGGACATGCTGCAATTTTGCAATACGCAATGTTGCATATTTGCGGATACAAGGAGTTTGACATGGAGCAGCTTCGTGGATACGGACATCCAAAGCCAGCTGGTTATGAGACCAGGTGTTTTGCGCATCCCGAGGTTGAATTTGATGGTGTTGAGTTCACGACCGGACCGCTTGGACAGGGAATCGCTGCGTCTGTTGGCCTTGCTGTTGCGCAGAAGCAGCTGGCTGCCACTTACGGCAGAGACGGAGTTGCTGGGGAGGAACTGTTCCCCGGAAAGGTGTACTGCGCAACCGGAGATGGTTGCCTGATGGAGGGAGTTGCTATCGAAGCCATGGCAATTGCAGGCAATCTTGGTCTCGACAACTTGATCGTGCTCTATGACAACAACGACGTCACTTGCGATGGTCCTCTTTCCTGGATCGTGACTGAAGATGTGAATGCAAAAGTGAGATCAATGGGATGGAGAACTATTGATGTTTTTGATGGAGATTCAGATATTCAGGCAATCGTCAAGGCAATCGAACTTGCAAAGACCTACAAACTCAAGCCTACTTTGATCAATATCAGAACTACCATTGGCTTCAACAGCGACAAGGCGGGCACAGCTGGTGCTCATCACGGTACATTTTCGGACGCCGATGTTGAGCGACTTGGACTTGGAGACAGACCTACTCATTATATTATCCCAGAGGTCTATGAGTACTTTGCCGAGGCTGCGCAGAGAGGTGCTCTTGAGCAAGCAAAGTGGGAGTCCACAATGTCCAAGTACGCGAAGCTCTATCCCTCAGAGTACTCTGAGCTCTCCTCGCGTCTCTCTGGAAAACCTTTGGATTATAAGTCCCTTTTGAGCGACATCACTATCCCCACACTTTCAGCCGCCCGCGAGATCAACGGCGACATCTTCAACCAACTCTTCCGCAAGGTGCCTCATATGTTTGCCGGCGGCGCAGATCTCTGGGGCGCCAACAAACTCGGAGCATCCGAACACATTAACTTTGGTCCAGGTTCCTACGAGGGCCGCGTTGCTCGCTACGGAATTCGTGAGCATGCAATGGTCGCCGTCTCAAACGGTATTGCAGCCTTCCAGAAAGGTTGCTTTATCCCTCTTACTGCGACATTCCAGATCTTCTACTTGTACGCAGCAGCAGGTGTACGCATGGGTGCACTTAACAATCTTCAAGTGGTTCACGTCGCAACCCACGACTCCTTCCAAGAAGGTCAAAATGGTCCTACTCATCAGCCTGTCGAAGTTGATTCGTTGTTACGAGCAATGCCGAATATGCAGTTCATGAGACCAGCTAGCGCAGAAGAAATTATTGGATGCTGGGAGTTGGCACTAAAAGAGCAAAGTACCTCTTCCATGATTTCTGTCGCACGAGATCCACATCAATTCCCCCCTTTGCGCACATCTCGTGAAAAGAGTGTATTTGGAGGATACGTGCTTGACGAAGTTTCCGACGCTGTTGTGACGTTGGTGTCAACTGGGTCGGCATTGGGATACACGCAGAAAGCAGCTCAAGAGTTGACTTTGAAAGGAGTCAAGACAAGAGTCGTTTCTGTGCCCTGTGTTGCGGTGTTTGATCAGCAGTCTGCGGAATACAAGAAACAAGTCTTGAAAACGCAAAGAGTTGTGTCGGTGGAGGAGTATGTGCCCACTATATGGGCAAGATATTGTACTGCCTCAATTGGAATGAAGGGGTTTGGATACTCTGCGAGTGGACCTAGTAATTACGAGAGATTTGGGATGGATGTGAAGGGCATTGTCGAGAGAGTGGAGGCGTATTTGCAAGAGGAGGTTGGGCATTGGAAGATGTTGTAGCTGTTGAGGGTGCAAGCTTGAGAGCATGCGAGCTTTTTACTTTTTGTTTTTTACTTATAGTGAGCTGTGGGGATGAGTGAGCTTTGTTGATTACTATACAAATTAATACGATATTGTTTTCTTATACACTCTGGACATCAATATATTTATAAGAGAAGATAGTGAATACGGCAGTAATGTTGAATATGCTTTTGATACTGTAAATAGGCTATGTGGTTTACTGCAAACATACAAGATTATCTTTTGTTCTTGCAGTGAATAATACCCTACTATATCATACTAATATATCCAATAGTATTATAAATATATATACGGAAGATCTAGATATTATGCTAATACTGCAGATATATCAAGAGTATCTGATATAGATAGGTACGTTTGGTTTTCACGCCCAGTAGAAAAGAATACACCAAGTCTCAGATATAATAGATGATAGAGAAAGCCGATATTAATTGTGATATCAAATACCTGTCGTTGCTAATGTTTATAAATACAAAGAAGAAATCTATTGTACAATATACGCCAAGTTGTAAAATATATGGAAATATTAATATATTGATAGTGAGTTCATGTAGTAGGGTTTCTACGCAGAGCAGGGTAGAAAAATAATGTACGAACTGCGAGTTTTACAAGCGACAAGCGACGGTTCCTAAACAGGCAGCCAACACATGCGGACCGCCTTCCTAAAAAGGAAGCAAACGAGTTGGTATTTCGCGCGTGCGGCGTCTTGCGGGGGGGCCTCACTTGCAGCGGCTGATTTGTATGGACGGTCGGCTTCTCAGAGCTCTTGAAAGAGTCTGGTTTTGATAATGTTGTTGCTGTTGCAGCTATTTTGAAGATGGAACATGGAAGCCAAAAGATCATCAGCAAACAGAGTGCAGTTTCTGGCAAGCCAGGGCTGTTTCGAGCAGCCTCCGCGGGAGCTTTTGCTGGGTTTAGTTGATTTTTTCCTAGCAAAGATGTATCCGCTGATGCCAATTGTTGATCCAGGTTTGCTATATCAGCAACTAAGTGAGAAGAAACTTCCGTATTTGCTGTTGAATTCAGTGTGTTTTGCTGTGGTCTCGCATTTGAGTCCGGAAAGTGCGCTGTTGAGAGCGTTTGTATCGCAAGAAGCAGCCAGGAGACTGTTTTATACCAGAGCAAAAGCATTGTTTGATTTATGTTATGAAAAGGATGAAATTGTGACAATTCAATCAGCGTTGTTGCTTTCGTTTTGGAGCAGGACTGCTCCGGGAGAGTATTGGACTTCGACAGTCTGGATTAGTACCGCAATTAGCATAGCAGAGTCTGTGAGATTGTATCCTCATTCTCATCAAAGCTTGCAGTATGACAATGGTCTGCAGAGTGTGCAGTTAACAATTCCGGAGAGAATACAACTAAACACGAATATTCATGAATTGAGCACAAATGAAACGCAAATAAATGCCTTTAAGGAGCAATTAAATACGGCAAGCCACTTGAGTACAAATGAAGGAAGACAATTGAATGCAGAGACCCTTGAAGTGAATACGCATTCCCAGCCTTTCTTTGGAGTCAAAGTCGATGGGGTTACTGCTCACAAAATTCAACAGCAACAGCTACACGCAAATATTTGGAACACTCTTCTCTGGAAAGATGCTTTCAATAGCGTGATATCCGGCAAACCTCTGAGAATTGATATATCTCAGTACTCCTCCTTCGATTCGTCTCATATGCCTCCTCCTGCAAGAACCCTCGTTGCTCTTGGAGAAGTGCTTAGATCATGCATTATCTTTTCAAATGACTCAGCAGACATAAATGAATTCATTACAACCACACAGTCCCATCTCTCGTCTCTGGATATACCTAACGACCCTTCTCTTCTACTCGCATACCATCATGTCGTGCTCTATCTTCACCAACTTCACTCTTTGCTAGCAATGGATTTAATTTCTCAAATCCTAGAAGTGAATACAGACGCTATTCCACAAGACGTGTATGGAGTGTACTTGACGATAGGCACTTCTCTCATCAACTCCCTTCTCTCTCACTCAAACAACAGGGACAAAATACTGCAGAACTTGGACACATTGCAAAACAGATTAAAAGACCTCTCAGAAAAATGGGATCACGCAATCTGGATCTCTGCACTCTTAAACGCATTACAATCTCGCGTCTTACAACAATCACCTGAACAAATCTTCAAACAATCATCCGTCAAAATATTTCTTCCTTCGTCTCTTCCTCTTCCAACAACAAAGAGGATACAGCAGTTTAAAACCAAAGAAGAAGAGGAAGACGAAGAATACCTTCGCATCCACGGAATTCACATACATCCTCCAATACAACACTCGACAGACCAGCAATCGATACAAGCAAGTCCATACGTTCATCTACAGAAAGATCATAATCATCCGCAGCCCGAGGAAACAGACATGAAAAAAGAAGAAGAGGAGATTGATGAGTTTTTTAGTATGTTTGGGTTTTGATTTTCTAAAGAGTTCCATCGGTGGAAGTGTGAGTATCTGTTTATGTGAACATCAACAAGATGAAACTGATTGTGGATAGGAACGACTGAGATTTAGAAAATTATATAACTTAAACGGGTGTATAGCAGTCAAAATGTGGATACGCAAAAGACACTATGCTAAATATATGCAAAGATATCTACCTCAGAGAGAAAGAGGGTATACTCTTGCATAGATCATGAGATCCTCAGATAGGTCAAAATGCATTCTCACGGAAGAGATGACGCAGTTTGGTATACTAAAGTTGTATTGTATATCAGAAAAAAAACACTAATGAATTCATAGGATATATCTACATCCAAGAGATGGTAGATGTTTGGGATATGCTCATCTGATCTTGGCGTAGCTCAGAAGATCATAATTCAACTTTCCAGCAGAGATGAGATTGCGAGGTTGGTATGTTCATAAAAGAAACGTTGTGTATCAGGAAACAATCATATTAATGCCTTCTTAGAGATATAATTATTTGACTTTCTCAGAGGCGACGATATATGTGTGGGCGTACCTCCTCTGAAGGAATAATTAGGGGTAGAGATATTGGCTTTTTTAGAGACTTGAAGTGTACAAAGATTAGTTTTTAAAATATTGGGTATTTTGCGTATTCTTTCCTGAATACACCATTCCAAATGTACAAAAATCAACAATAAAAATAGACGTGAATACTCTGATATAGAATTAGCTCAAGGGATGAAGTTATATCGTTATTTTGATGCTGTGCATTTCCTTGAGATTTATTTAAATATCAAGACATCACTAAGATTGTCATCGTGAGCAAAGTATTTGAATAATTGACCGATTTGAAAAAAAAAAAGTGTGATAGTGCTCAATGCTGACTACGATATATATCAGCAAGATGTAACTGCATCTCATAGTGTTTATATATTAATATCTTGAATTAACAATTGAATAAGACTTTTAACTACGATTCAGTGTAAATCAGTGTAACCAAGACTCGACTTGGCTGTTATCGCAAAGAGACGCATTTAGAGACGCATTTACAATCATCTGCTGTCTACTGTACGAGGATCACACTCTTAGTATAAATTAAGGTACATTTCAAACAATCAAATATATAACCAAACTCCAATAAACGCCTCACCCTCCCGTGTATCACGTACCGCCCTCCTCTACCTATGCAAGCCCATCTAAACTCGCAACCCACTCTTCAAACACATTCTGCTCGACTCCCATTACGTCCCCTTTTCCCACCCTCGCCACTTCGACATTCCCCTTTACAAACTCATATCCAAATAGATTCTCTTTTTTCATCTCATTCAGATCCTCGTGGTCAGAAGGAGCGGTTGACGGGGCATATGTAGGATCTTCAAATGTCCAAATAAACTCGTCTTCGTCCGACGCCGAGGATGAGGACGATAAACTAGGTTGTCGCTGTGTCATCTCGGTTGTCGTGAAGTTCCGCTCGACGAATCGATTCGCTTCTTGCTGTTGTTTATGAAGCTGTAGTTCTTCCCGTCGTTCTGCTAGTGCGTCTAGTTTTAACCGTAAGGACTCTGATAACTTGAGGATCCAGTCTGCATGATCCCATGTCTCTTTCGCCTTATAAACGACCATCTCACACACTTTCAGCTGTGTTTTCGAGAGGCATTCAGCAGGCGACTGTGGAGATACAGAACTCTGGATTTGCGAAAAAAGCATGACTATCGCCATGAAGAAGGAATTATGCGAGTCAGGGGGAAGCAGAAGAATCGAGCTGGATGTGACGAGGAATGAGCCAAGATCTGCTATTTGCGAGACTGCATCTTGCGCAATAGCGACTGAGACCGCTTCAGTCCCACGGCCTTGTCCGAATTGAGCAGGCAGGAGTGCCATTTGGTGGAGATAAATGAGATGGTGATTGTACATTAACGTAAGCCCTGCCGCATAAATATACATTTTTGATCGAGGAGAATTTGACATTAAACGCAGCGGGGCAGGTAGTTTTGCGCGCCACTGATCCACTTTCTGCAGAATTAAAAGAATGAATGGCTTTGAGATCCGATTCTGGCGCGAGGCAAGCACAATATCTCGCAGCAGCATTGACAAAGTCGACACTTCAATTACGTACTGCGCAATCATGGGATTATCTTTCGGCTCTTCAAAGTCGTCGAGAGTGAGCGGAGGAAAAGATATATGGCGCAGACGAAGGGGTTGTCCAAGAAGAGTAGCACAGAATGCGTCTCTGGCGACCAGAATCCATGCAATCCGTAGCCAGATGCCAGACTCTGGCTTTGACTGTTCCAAGATTGTCGCAGCTGCGTCGATCCACAAAGCAGTGTTCCACGGCTCGTCTCTTTTGTCTCCGCAGAGCGAGAGCAGCAGACATGACTGGATCAGGGTTAATTGATCCGTTTCCACGCCCGAATCAAAAAGCAGTTTAGCGCGCTTGTAATACTGCATGCGCGCTTCTCTGCGAGTCAACACCGCCGGAGTAACTGTGGAAGACTTGCAGAGCAGCGAGAGCGGCACATATGTGGCAGCTGTGAAGCAGACAGCGTTGAGCAGCAGCGCAGGAATGCGAACGGAAAAGTCGGAGCGTGATAGTACGGGCAGAGTCGGGTTAATGTGCGCAAAGAAGGCCGCGATGAGAGCGTCGAAGACTTTTGGCGGCGGCCGGTCGAAGCAGTGTTCGGAGTGAAGTAGCGAGAGACGCGCGGGAGAAAGCGTCGCGTTCTCGCTCAGAGGCGGATTCGAGCACGCAGCTGCCACCTGCAGCTGCTCTGATAAAGCAGGATCAGGAGGAGTTCTCGCAGCAGCAATAGATTCGAGAGCCTTTCTCGCTCTGACCTTCTTCAACCACTCTTTTCTGTCATATGTTCCTCTTCTGCTTTGGATTGGCTCACAGTCAGTCAGTTTTCTATCGCGACAGTGCGAACAAGGAGATCCGTGGGCAGAAACGTCGCATTTGATTTTGGATTTATGGCATTTCTTGCACGCGATCGACGAGCGGGATCCGTGTCGTCCAGCGGTGGCAGTAGCAGTAGCAGCTGCTGATCCTGCAGCTGCTGCTGCTTGTGAAGGTACAGAAGGCATTGTGATCTATTCAGAGATAGTGCTAGAGTAGCAGTTTCAAGGAAAGTGCTAGAGTAGCAGCTTCAGGGAGAGTGCCAGAGTAGCAGCGTCAAGGAGAGTGCTAGCGAGTGTCACAAAGACCGCGTAGACCCCGATGACCGTGAGCGCTTTGCCAGGCGAGGCTGGAGCGCGTGCGGAGGCTGCGGCGCCTGCGGCGCGCCATTCCCGATACGGCCACGACAGCGCTCCGCCGGAATGCGCTTCGACAGCTCAAACGAGAAGCGAAGGCGCGCGCTGGATCACTTCCTAATTAGGTAAGTGCCGGAAACGCGTTCTCAGCCGCGGCCGAGACTCGGTGTCTGAACTTTGTGGGGAACTATTTATTCCCCGTGTTGTATTCCACTTTGTTCCTATTATACAGTATATTCTACTAACATGAGCTCCAGACTAAAGATTGCCTGCGCCGGACTCGGCAGAATCGGTCAAAGACACGCGCTCAACCTGCTCAACAACGTTCCTCGTGCTGATCTGGTCGCTGTCTTCACTCCAGCTCCCCACGAACTCGCATGGGCTAAAGAGAACCTTGAAGTGCTAGGGATCACTGTGTATGATGATTATGATAACATGTTGGCACATGAAGGACTGCAGGCTGTTTTAATTGCTACCGTTACTGCTGTGCATGCTGAACAGTCCTTGAAAGCCATCGCAAAGGACCTGCATGTGCTCTCGGAGAAGCCACTCTCGATCCAAGAAACAATTTCGCAGCAGGTAGTCGACGCAGCAAAATTGAGACCGCATCTTAAAGTCATGTGCGGGTTCATGCGCAGATTTGACTCTTCTTACAGGGATGTGAAAAGCAAGATTGACGCGGGTTTGATCGGAAAACCCATTGTTTACTACGGCCAAACTGGCGATAAACGCGATCCGTCCGGTTTCTTTGTGCAGTACGCTCAGTTCTCAGGAGGCATTTTTGTTGACTGTACGATCCACGATATTGATCTGTGTCTATGGTTCTTTGGCGAAGATTCCAAAGTCAAATCAATCCAGGCAATCGGCGTCACTGCAATCGAACCCGATCTCGCAAAACACAACGACGTCGACAACGCAATTGGCACAGTTGAATTTCATTCTGGTCAAATTGCTACTTTCTACGTTACCAGAATGATGGCCGCCGGACAGGAAGACCAAACCTACATTATCGGAACTGAAGGAAAAATGACTGTCAACATGGACCCAGGTGTCAACCTCGTCATCATCCACGATAAACACGGAGTGCGAAAAGAATCACCGCAGACATTCTTTGACAGATTTAGTCCTGCATTTGCAGCCGAAGCAAACGCGTTCACGGCCTGTGTGCTTGATGATTTGCCGGTACCGATTAATCCTGCGGGGGCTGTGCATGCAGTGAAGATTGCGAGAGCGCTGCAGGAGGCTGTTATCTCAGGACAGAAAATCTTTTATGATCAGGATGAAAACCGTCTAAACTAGCCGAAGGTGCGAGCTTGCGAACTTGCGAGGCTTTTGCTAGTACCCTACTATAGGCTTTTGCAACCGCGAATGTGAGTGAGATCATACCGAGACTGACAACATTTGAGTGGAGCATGCGAGGTCACTTGGTAATTGTCAAGTTGAAGATGAGTATGCCAGCATGCAAGACTCACATGAAAATTCGTGAAAATGTAAAATGCCAAAATGCGAGACAATAAGTATTGTTCATATACTAAAATAAAATTACACCCTATTATAAAACCCTACAAAATGTGGGATATCTTGTAATCCAATTTCTTTACTCTTTTGAAAAATTTATATGTCGATTTATCGGATGGTAGCGGGACAAAATGGTATATTAAAGTGTAGGGCTTCATAGTAGGGTTTTTCATAAAATTCACCAAACCCCCTGAGCTCGAAATGAAGAGCGAGTGAACGAGAAAATCCCTACCGGAGTAGGAGAGAGAGTGTGGGTTACATGACACGACGCAAAACACGTGCGTATTGGATATATATCTGGAAGAAAAGTGAGAGTGTTGGAGGATATTATAATAAAGTTGGAGTCGGTGTTGGAGTTGTCGGAGGACGTGTGTTAGAGAACGCGTGTTGGAAGAGAGGTATGATATGTAACGTGCACTTTTAGCAAAAAAAGAATTAAGTGGAATAGAAAAACAATCGCGAATTATTAGGAGGCAAATTATGATGGTATCAAAACAAAGTGATTGCAATGAGATACCCAAAAAATTAAGCAATATCACGCTACCTTAATCCATGAATAGAAAGTCTTATAAATGTTCATCAACAAGTATATTAAAAGTATTGAATATGTGCTTAGCAAAAACTGGTTTTTTTGTTTATGGCAGTCGCAGTGTATTTACGCAGCCTTCTAAATCGAGGATATATATCTCATGTTACGATAATTTAAGATTATACGTCCTAGAGCTGGACGGGAATTATCGCAAAGTTAGGTAGTAGCAAAAAAATAATGGGTTTGCTTGTGTTTTGTGATTCGTTTAGAAAAAAAAGCTTTTGCGAAGTTGTTGCATGTATGTCTTGTGTTGTCGGATAGGATGTACTGGAGATATGGGCTTTTTGTTAGCATGGCTTGTTTAGTTCATTGGACAACAAGGCTTTGCAGTGGTCGTTGATACTCTAAAGATTGGGTATTTGAAGAGACGCGTAATACACGCTGTTGACGTTTTGCTAAATAACGCAGTGTAATATGCTCATTTCAGTTCATTGGTACACAAAAAGCGATGTAACCCTACCATAATTGTTCAAACATGTGCGACATGTCAATTTACCTAATAAGGAAACTCGTAAATAAACGCAGGTTTGACGCGTTTCATGATCCTATAAGCACATACGACAGTAGAAGATATGACAGACTCACAGTAAATATTGCAAAGATAAGATGTGCTGAATTGATTATGTTCAAAAACCAAGACTATGGCGATTTTACAATGACAAGTGACACGGTTGATTGCTAGGAACCGTTACCTCTTATTGTAACTTTACAGATTCACAACTCTTGTATAAACGAGTTTTTCAATTTATTTGTATTCAGTAATAAATACACGCATGATATAAACCTGCAGTCGTGCCAGCTCCTGCAAGAATATCGCATTATCGCAGTTGATAACGCGTCGCCCAGGTTGTATGTATTTGTGTATAGTAGTTATACATCATTTTGCGTCGATAATAATTGGATGCACCTTACATGTCGTAATACTGATTACAGAACAGATCAGCAGAATTAAAGGTTTAAATATTGCGGACACTGTGTTTGGCATTGTTTCTATTCAGACTCTGCATGCATCGCTCTGAGTGTGTGCAAGATATATCTGCTCGCGACGGCAGTTTATTCGATTTATATGCATTATATCCTTACTCAGAATGAGTTAACAAGCCGGGATGCTGCTTTACTGATCTTTTCATTAGTAGTCTACTTTGCACGCGTATGATCGCTAGAGAAACAGTGTTATTGATTAATGCTGCGTATTTCACATATGTGTATATATCTCTCTCACAGCATCTAGCATTCTTTTGACGGCGCTTTTTTCAGTGTCCGAATACCTCTGATGCAGTACTTCAGAACTTAATTGAATTGCTATATCCTAAATGCTTGATGCATCAACAATTACAGAGTAAATTGGCAAGCAGCTCATCAATTGATCTATGCAGCGCATTTTTATAACGTACCGAATATTCTCACTGACTGCGCCATATGGTGTTTCATGTAAGATGTTTATTTCCAGCGCACACAGCATCCAAAGCTGGATTCATATTCATAAACACAAAGTACTTTTTCTCCGCAGCGTCTTGCGTACGAGATATATCTGTGTAACTGTATTTTGAGTTTCTGACGTAATCTGTTTGTTCGACACAGCATGCACAGAATTCGTCTTAAGGAATACTCACGACTGTTCTTCCAACAAGTTTTTGCTTATGTCTGTGATGTCTGCTTATGCGGATTATCTGTGCTGTGAACTGTGCAACACATCAATGAGCCAGGATACTTCATGCGAATAAAAATATGCTTGCTTTTTTGATCTTCTGTTTTTGCGTTTGTGATATGGCTGTATACTGTGTAGTTGATTTGATTTGTTTATAGAATACGCATCGACAGGAGAAAACTGCTTTTGAAGAACAACTAGTTCTTTGAAGTATTATGTTCCGCAGTGTATCCGATCTGAGCCGTTATATTATACTCATCCAGTACCTCCTCAAGCAGATTTTTAAACTATTCATATACTCTCTACAGGCTTATCTCATCTATAAGATATTTCAATGGACCTAATTATATTCGTTACACAATTAAAACCGCAAGATACTCCATCAAAGCACGAATTTTAAAAATGCTCTCAACATGCTTTCTTATCCCATCCACGATATTATTGCTCATTTTCAGATGCGATATAATATGCTTTTTGCCATGTTTCTCTTTCAATCCCTTCTCATTCTCTCAGTACTCCTCTCTAATGCCACCTTTAAATATACCTTTTTCAACGTTCACTATATTTCTCATCTATCACTTACTCCTCTTAATAATCTACCAAACGCCTCGCAGAGATCTATTTCTAACATCTATCTAGCGTCTATTGTAAATAGGCAATAGAGCTGTATAGTCTTTGACTACTAAATGTAAAATTACAAGATTAAAGGTATTTGATAAGTAATTGTTTATTTGTCTAGCAACGACTTTTACTCTTTCCCATACTCTTGTTTGTACTATAGGCAACTAATTTAATCACCCACTTTACCTACTAACAAGCCAATATAACAACACTTACTTTGCGCTCGTGTTCGTTCAAATTTACTCATCATCCAAGAAAATAGGCACACCCCAGTTTGGCTTAACAATTCTCTTCTGGGTCGTCTTCGAGATCGCGTTCAACAACTCGCCATCCGCATCGGACATCACAAAGTCATCAAAGTTAGCTTCAATCCGACTCGGTGTGACAGATTTCGGAATGACTGAAGTTCCACGCCAGATTGCCCAGGAGATGAGGATCTGGGTCGGTGTTTTGCCTAGTCTTTTAGCCATTTGAAGGATAATTTCTTCGTTCTGGAGAGGTGCTGCGGTGGATCCAAGAGGAGAGTAGGCTGTGAGGTGAATGCCCTTGGATTTGGCGTACTCCAGTAACTTGAATTGGGGGTTGTAGGGATGGAGTTCGACCTGGTCGACCGCAGGGACGACAGTGGTGGTAGGGGCTGCCAATAGGTTATCCAAGTGAACAGTAGAGCAGTTCGAGACGCCAATTGATCTGACTTTGCCAGTCTTGAGAAGATCCTGCATGGAAGCCCAGGTCTTGATGAAGTCCCACTCCTCGGCAGACACAATGTCTCTGGATCCATCCTCTTTCGTCGGGAAAAGAGGATGATTTCCAGCTGGATTGAGAGTAACAGGCCAGTGCATGAGATACAAATCAAGGTACTCCACTCCAAGGTTGGCTAAGGACTTCTCAAGGTCCTCAGCAACGCGCATGTGTCCGGAACACCACAGCTTTGAAGTGAGGAAGATGTCTTCGCGGGGGACTCCAGACGCCTTGATAGCCTCTCCGACTGGTTTCTCATTTCCATAGCACTATTCACATACTTATTAGTAAATATCCACTACACTAATGGCAAATGACGTACGAGAGCAGCATCGATATGACGATATCCACACTTCAAAGCACTCAAAACTGCAGTATAAACCTCTGATTCAGGCGATTGCCAGGTTCCGAGCCCGAACGCGGGAATCTTGTAGCCAGAATTGAGCGTGAATGAGCGTCTAACCAAATGTTAGTATATAGTACAACAGTATTATATTATACATACCCAGTTGCCATTATTGTTGATTTATACTATATAATGTCTGTAATCGTATGTATGTAGAAGCAGAGGAGGTTATATAGACTCGGTTCCATGCTAAGGTCAGGGTACGGTTATATCCCAAAACAGTAATCGTCAATCTCCTCGCAGTGTTTTTGCCCCGCAGGTGTACCCTAATCCTTATATTTAGGAATGCCCCCACGCGGCAATATGCCCGCCGCTTGCTCCTGGCCCGCTGCAAATATACTATATAAGTAATTACCAATCAACAATATTTGTATCTACAAATCCTCATATTACGGTATAATGTATTATAAAAACAGCAGATCTTCTCTAAAGCGCTATAGGTCTGCACTTCACGTTGTATAACTACACAATGTACAACAAATGTATGACAGATATGAGGAATAAAGCTGTTTTGATTGTTATATGGGTTTATTTTCAATTGATATAACTAGTTGACTAAAATCTAATTATATACTGAAACCTATTATAATTCTATAATATTACAATCTAAAATCTATAATAGTACTACTCTACTTCTATATACTCTACAGACAGTTACCAGCTGTGTTAGCAAGATATTATTAAGCGGCTAGATCCTGTCTGTTAACTCCGAGGATTTACCATCTACTACAGATACATATACATATACATCCTGGATACATATATATATATATATAAATAATAGAGTAATAGTGAGTAATAGTATAGAATAGATTTACTGTTTACAATAATACATGGAGAAGACTAGTCTATTAAATTGGTTTTAGGACTCTTACTAGTGTGGTTATATCCGCACTCGTGCGCACTCTCCACCTACTTATACCTGCTTCTCTCTCAACTCTAGACTACAGTACTATACACTTCCACATACATACAGTTAATAAAATGGCAGAAAAGCTGGAGCTTAGTGAACCTCTTGAAAAGAGACAACTTCCTGACAACAACGAGACTGAACTAGAATCAGAATCCGCATACAAACTCCAACCGCACGAACTGTATCCTCCTGATCATGGTTTAAAAGGTACTCTTCTTCTCTATTGTTATAGCTATTACTAACGAGTATAGCGTGGGTATGCGTTCTTGGATCCTTCTGCGGCATCTTTTCTTCCTTCGGATACATCCAAGTCATTGGCGTCTTTACTGAATACTACGGCACGAACCAGCTCGCCACGTACTCTTCCTCGCAAATTGCCTGGATTACTTCTTTGCAGGCGTCTCTTACTGTGCTGTTAGGCGTCTTTGTTGGAAGAACTTATGATATCTTTGGACCTAAAATTCTTCTGATTTCTGGCACAATCATCATGAGTGTCGGAATCATGATGACTTCACTCTGCACAGAGTACTACCAGTTCATTCTCGCCCAGGGAATCTGCACAGCCTTGGGCTCCTCTCTTCTCTTTAATCCCTGCGTGTCGTCTATCAGTACTTGGTTCGTCAAAAAACGCGCGACTGCGCTTGGAATCGCAAATGCGGGATCCTCCCTCGGCGGTGTTATCATCCCGATTCTTTTCCGCCGTGTCGAAGCAAAAGCCGGCTTTGGTTGGGGTGTCCGCGCAGTAGGATTCCTTCTCGCTGCCCTTTCAGCTATCTGCTGCTTGACTGTAACCTCCCGTCTCCGCGCTCCTGGCCGCCAACCAATTCTGTTTTATCAGTCATATCTCAAACCATTCGGGCATGCTGACTTTGCTCTCGCTGCGACGGGCATCTTTCTCGCGTACTGGGGCCTCTTCATCCCGATTTCCTTTGTCCCGGACCACGCTGTTGCCCACGGTTTTTCTTCTTCTCTTTCCAACTACCTCATCTCTATTCAAAATGCAGCTTCCTGCCTCGGCCGTACCGTGCCAGCTCTCATCGCAGACAAATTTGGGCGCTTCAATACATACATCGTCGGCACTACACTCGCATCAATCCTCACCGCCGCGCTCTGGATCCCTGCTTCCTCGCATACTGCCATTATTCTCTATGCTGTTTTCTACGGATTTACGTCTGGTATATCGTTTACAATGTGGCAGCCTATGATTGCAGAAATCTCTCCTATGCAACAAATCGGCACTCGCATGGGCGCGGTCTCCGCATTCCAGTCTTTTTCTTCCCTTTTTGGCATGCCTGTGGCGGGCGCAATTATTGACGCCGATAACGGAGAATACTGGGGCGCGGCGGTGTTTGCCGCGTGTATGATGGCCGGGGGTGCTGTTGTTGCGTTTTTTTCGAAAATGGTACTCACGAATTGGAATGTATTTGCTAGAAAATAGTCTATATCTCTGTAAGATATAGTTGCATTTAGTCTGATATCTATTTATCTTAAATATTCTCTTCAGATTTTGCTGAATGCTTTATTGGCGCGGCCCAAATTGGCTACGGCTATGTCGAACTGCTCTGCAAGGGCAATATGGCTGCGCTCACAACAGTACAAAGTATGCGGGGAGGAGTAAGTGTATAGCGAGATGTATGAGAAATGTTGATTTTATGGAAAAATTTATATTGTGTTGGGGATGAAATGGTGATGTAATAGTAGGAGATGTGCGATGTAGGTAGAGTATGCATATTCATTCATATTCATATTCAGTTCATGTTTCGTTTTGGTTTTGTTTTTTAGGTTTTAAATATTTAAATCAGATTATAAATGGTGATTAAATGTGCCCGTATATGTAATGTTTTGCATGTCTTCTAAAATGTTTTCTGTATTAGTTTCTCTAATTTACTCTATTTTTGAATCACTTGGTATATTTCACCGCTGAATGTATACTATTCTAAAAATTTTACATATAAGTTTTAGAATTCAATATATCTTAGACTCTGATTTCTTCTTATATTTGACGAACTCGACGTGATTAGAAACAGATATTTCTTCAAGTGTCTGCGTCGAGGATCCTATGCAATTTACACATAAATCTAATTTTGAAGACTCCGTTTCTCTGCAACAATACGGCACTGTATCGCAGTCCCCAGTTGAGTTCCTCTAACAGGGAATATAAGATTATTTGCATAAATTGTGCTTCGGATTCTTTGAATTGTGTAATGATCACTTGAATTTTTGAAGTATAGTGCAACTAAATCACAAAATCCTGCCATTAGATAACTTCATTCATAATATACAAAAATTCAAAATATCACATCCCACAAAAGCCGAAACTTACCTAAATCATATGATCAAACTTTATAATCACGATTCTGCAGAAATGCTGATATTAAGCAGTACAGCTCCTCCGCGACGAATATTGCCTGCGCAGTTTAAATCGAGAATTGAAGATAATACGTGAAATACCATCGCCACGATTCTATCTCACAAATATCGATTGCAAATCATGATTGCTGAAAAAGCGCTAAAACCATACAGCTTCTCCTTTACCATGAGTATCGTCTGCGTAGTTCACAACCCAAAGGTCTGAAATTCATAAAACATGCTTCTATATCAAGAGCATACATTGACAGTAGGAACACTATAAAATAGATGCTTGCGAGCAACGCCTTGAAACAACATAGGGTTCCACTATCTTCATTGATTCTATGTCAACGAGTACGTATCTTAACCGTAGAAGCGAACCCAGTGTGTACACTTCAAATCAACGTGATGCAATAATGGAGGACCGTCACGTTCCTTTATCATAAATATATTAACAGCGGATCATGCCGACTAAACTGTGCCATTTCAAAATCATCGCATTTTCAAGTTCCATCGTATACTCATATGGTGACTACTCAGGAATCCCAAAAGTCCAAACCCGATCCAACTCCGAAAACATCGGATCTTCAAACCACGCAACCAAATCCTCTAAATTCCCACTTTCATCACCACCATTAACGTCTTCTGTAATATTTGGATTTCCGGGCTGGGAATTCAGCTGGATCGTTGTGTCGGAGTGCAATGGTGCGTGCATGGAGGAGTCTGCTTGAAATGGGATAGGCAGTGGTGGTGAAGGGACTGCTGATGATACGCGTGTTGCTGTTTCATCTGTATATAGAGAGTTGTTGTATAGTAAAGAGCCAGTGTCGTTGTTTTGCGGTTCAAGATCTTTCTTCATGGTGGCAGCGTATACAGGCGCGCGAATATCAATCTTCTCGTTTTCGTTCAACATTTTGATCCGTGCATTAACTAAACTCATTTGAAAAGTGGCAAATAAATTATCCATCGCGCCAAGCTCGTCGTTATCGCGCGTCGAAACACCTCGAGAAGTAGGAAATCCACCGTAATAATCGCCACGCCAACGACGAGCTAGATCGCGTAATGAGTCAACAATGAATTCAAATTCAGGAAGCAATTCACTCTTTGTGAATGAAGCATGGCAGAGAAGCATTCTACCGCTCACAAATAGGCAAAATCCAAACTGGGGGTTCACAATGCCGTCCATAGCATTCATATACCGTGAAGTCATATTGCAGATCTCTATGGCGGCTGCTAGACATGTTTCCGAAGAGCTTTTCTGAGATGAGCGCATTGAGGTTAATTGCCATTGCGCAACGGGATAAGCCACAAACTGATGAAGTAGAATGACAGAAGTGTTGTGGGTTATATGTGCAATCGTCATATTTTGATCTACTAATGGATCAATCTTTGGCTTTGGTTTAGGATGTAGTTTAACCTCTTTCCATCTTGCTGGAAGATTAGCTTTCCATTGTGCAAGTCTAAGGTCAAGATCTTTGAATCCGTTCATCCATTCTTGAAGTTCGGTTATCGATTGCGGGTACACGTCTTGCTGTAGAAAGAACTGCGTAACGGCAGATAAAAATTCAGATGCCTCGATGCAGTAAGAAAAGCCTCCTAAACCCCTTATCTCGTCATCAGAAGCAGGGTCGTGATCGCCACTGTGTGTACTTGGAGTTGCATCGTCGCCGGAGTGCTGGGCATCTGGTTTGACGGACTGAAATCCGAAATAGCGTCCGGTGTGAGGAATGTTTTGTCTCCAGTAGTCTCCATTTATAGGCAGTCTTCGTTTTACGTCAACAGATGTCAGACTTGGATTCCAGCCGGTGGAGATTGAACAGAATCGATCTAGTAAAAACACATTCCAAAACACCCGCCTTCTCTCTTCTTGTTCTATAAACGATCCTGCTCTTTTGAGAAAAGTCATCCGGGTCATGAACTTATTAGGCCGCACGCCATCCTCTCCTCGCTCATCCTCTTCGACAGATAATCGAAGATGCTCAACCGCACGCGTCATCGAGTCCACCAGCGCCCAGCTCTTCGGGCCACGGCCAGCACCAATAGAGTCAAAAGCAATGATAATAGCAGCCTGCACGTTTTCAACCGAATACGATTCCAAGCTCTGTAGCATGACGTACTGTCGACACGCGTTACACAGTTTTTCCCGCACAGTGAGGTCTTGTAGCCGTGAGTCTTGAGAAAAGCGGCAAGTAGCAACTACAATCGCGTGAAGAATGACAGTTTTCTGGAGCTTGGTAGAGGGATTGCGGATCTGTGCTTTGAATGTGTTGCGGTGCAGAACTGGAATCCATGGCTGGTTGATGTCAAAATGAAGGTCAATCAGCTCTTGAACGATGTCTTCGGGAGGGAGATATGACTGAGTCCCGTAGAATGTCGATAGTAATGAGGTGAGATCAGATGTCCCTTGATCTTGTCTAGCTTCGGTGACTTGCTTTTTAGATATCTGAGCTGGTTCAGGTTCTTCAGATAGTGAGCGTTCTCTCTTTGAGATACCCATGTCTTTTCTAAGCTCGCGCAGTGTCTCGTCCAGTGTTTTTGTTGTTTCATTGCCAAATTCAAAACCAAGTTTGCTTACCATTTCAGAAGACTCCGGCTGAGTTAACGAGTTTAAACTCCTTACTGATGGAGCCAACAACTGGCGAAGAACAAGACTCTGTCCAAGAAACAACTTCTCCAGATTGTCCAGACGCTCTGAATGCGACTGCAGCACGCCGGCTTTGATCTTTGGCTTTGTTTTTAGTTCATCGTATTCGCATTCAAGATCTGCTAGTTAGAAATGTTCTGTATACTTTGATATGAAATACTTACTGAATTTTGTGCAATAAAAGCAGGGCTGAGTCCGCGAACACTTTCGCTTTCGCTTTCGACATCCGAGGCATCTAAACACATTATTAACGCCAGAAAAATTCCAGTAGGAAAGAATACTCACGCTGGCAGATCACTTGTCTCAAAACCTTCCTCAGTTTCCTCAATAATCTCTTCAATTTCCATGATTCCAGCAAACTTCCTCGCCATCAGCAGCACAAAACCTCATCCTATTGTCTCCCCACATCATCTAAACTCCCAACCTCAAAGCAATGACTAAGCACGTAAGGTTTGCAAAAACGCTTACCCCCACATTTGCTTCCGTTATCCCCGCACACACCCATTATTTACCCCCACCTTTTCGATTCGATCATTACTAGTTACAAAGTGGATCTGTATTTAATTAAAAAAGCTATCCTTATTATTTTTCTTAAGGGGCAAGAGTGTAATCTTTCCAATACATAAAGTACATAGTCATAATCAATTCATTAGTAAGCACTTATTTAGCTATACATTACTGCATACGAATAATCCTGTCAATATAATACTAAGTAGGTATTTATAAATAATACTATATGCTTATTCTCGTCGTTTTAATGATGTCAATAAAAGTGCTTGATGCCCTTAGCCGTTTCTTCAATACTCATACAGTTAAGCACTTAACTCATTTCTCGTAGTTATTTACAATCCTACTTGTTTGATGTATGTTCTGTTTACATTCAATCTAGAGTCCTTCTCTTTGAATAATTTAAATTTCCTTAATAATTAAGTCATTATATAACTTAATACATTCAATTTTTGTACTGTATGTTTCAATTGCCTAATCAGGCAATATCCAAAATTTGTTATGTTAGTCAAAAGAGCTTCGAGTGACTGTAAATCTCATTGCACAGATAAATATCGGAATTAAATGCCTACATTATTCCTACTGCAACTGAAAAGTATACCGTAGTGTATTGCTAAATTAGAACAGAACGGAATCAAAGCAACTACATCAAATATGTTGACAACCCGTATCATCTTGTCAATTGCTTTTTATTGATGGTGTTACTTCACTTATACTTAATTACTGCTAGAATATAGCAATAGAACGATGATAAAATTCAATTAAATATGTTCTTTTCTCGTGCATTTATATCTACAAAATAGACAAATTCAGTAGGGCTTGTCGTTCTTCATAGGGTTTCCAAGTAGTGTTTTATTTCCTAATTGCAGCCCATTTCCAAACCAGGCTGAATTAAAATACGACTTTTCTAACCGTCAGGTTTTTTCGTACAAGTATATAAGTTTAAGAGCGGCTAAGAGCAGTCTGGAGAACTCACGGATTCTTATTGTCTCAGCTACCGGCTTAATGTGTGGAAAGCCCATCGATAAGCATTGCGAGCGTGGTATTGCTGAAGAATTCAGAAAGGCACTGTCTGTGTGTAGTTCCCAGTATGGAAATAATTATGTTGCGTCTCGTTGCATATTCAATATTATATTGAAGATGCAAAAGAAAGATGGTACGCATATTTTGGGTGTATCTGCAATTCACTAACGCGTTGCACTGGAGCTAATGGGCACATATGCAAACGGACAGGAATGCATCCACAGAAGCCCGGCAGGTCGTTTCAGAACCCCTGTCGGTATATTTTCTATTTTTTAGTGATTCCCAAAATGACAAGTAAGCATTAGATAAGCCCCTTTGCTTTTTCTTCAAAGATTATATTCTTAATGACAAAAATTAAGAGTGTATTTTGGGTGAAACTGCCTTCGTGGTCTTGTAGCTAATTAGGCCGATTCAAAATCATAATTCGCAGGTACCGGTGATTTTTAAGAGCCGAGTGACAGTGCCAAAAGTAAACAATCCAATGCATGATGATTTTGCATCCAAATGCAACAAAACCCATCAAATACTCGAAATAATTGAATTGGAAATATTATAATTTACCCTATTGTAGGGTTTACTTATGACTGGCCATCCTGAATTGGGATTGTAGGGCTTTTCAGAATGCGATTATTGCAGATTTTTCCATTATTCGTAATCTCATTCGCGTTTGCAATGCTGAAGACTGCATAATGATTACCGCAATTCTGCAATCTCGTGTGATAGATAAATAAGCAAGCAGCCATTTCGTCTGTTGTGAGCATCCCAAAAGTAATTCCTGACAGACTGACGGACTCATTTAGTCTTTTTTGTATACTCTGTCAATTCCTTCTCTCAGTACCACAATTTCAGCATAATAAAAAAAATGTCAATTAGACTTTCCAAATTTTTCTGTTTTAATTGAGTATTTTTTTAAGTTATTTAAGTATTTTTGCAGATGCTACAATGCCAAATACAATGTTTGCGGCACTCAAACCCCAGCCTCTCCTGATCTTGCTTGATTGATTATTGTATTTATTATTATTATATGCTGCAGAGGTAGTGGTTAATATTAGGATTTGCGTGTTCTTAAGTATGAGGCACGGTGATTAAGTAAATCATGTTGCATCGTCAAAGTTATTCTAACAGCAGAAACTGCAACAGTGCGATAATATCGCAGAAAATAGTCGCACCAAAAAACAGTGCGATAAATTTTTCTCAGCGAATAACCACACGAATGATATCGCAAATGCGATTATTTGTAACAGCTCTACCCAGCTTCAACTCACGAATATTACTATAATAACTATTTGCCGCAAAGTAAGAACAGACACGATATAGATATAAAGACTACTTCAACTGATATCATAAAATTTCATATTACATCTTAACTCCTTATCTTAAACCGTGCGCAAGGCACTGTATATAACTACTGGCTATACTTGCCTTGTGCGAAAAGTGCAGTATTCTTCACATCTACTTTTTCAATCAAGTAATTTTTCCAAGATGTTTCCAACAAGCGTCAGCGATGTTTCTTAAACAAGGATTGATGGTTAGGGCTTATTGGCGAGAAGGGTCGGATGATCTACGCTAAGCCACGGTTGTCGAACACGGCGGTGCGGGTTAATTGCGCAACTACCTCTTCAATATGTATTTGTATTAACTACGTGGTTAGTAGTGCTAAATAGTAATCGAGGGAATATGCAAACAATATAAGAGCACTGAGTACAATAAAGAATTACAGTGAGCAAAGAAAAGCTGAACAGAGAAGCGCAGAGCGATCGAGCGCTGGTCTGGGCTTGTCCGAGCTGGCGGTGTGGCGTCTGATTGCAGACCTAAGGCGCGCGTTAGATGGCTTTCCAGTGTCAGCCTTTGTCGCAGTTTAATCTCAGTGCTGCCTAACGCCCTGGCATCCTGGCACCCAAGTGTATGCGCTGCGATTTTTTGAGAGACTGTGATTGATTATAGAGATTGATTATAGAATTTGAATACAGAAGAATATACAAAGTACAGCTCAGATGGCGCCACGGCTGGAGAATCTAACGATTGAGGTGCTTCAGGCAATTGCGCTTGATCTGTCGGATGGCGCGCTGGCATCGCTTCTGGCGACGTCGAGGGTGATAAGAGGGCAGCTGTGGGATAATCGGTATTTTTGGAGGGCGAGGCTATTGAGGAAATTTGATCCGCCGGTATTTGCGAGTGCTGGCACGGCAGGGGCAGAGACAAAATCTACAGAAAGCGAGCAAGACAACAAAGAAGTCAAGGAAGCAATTGCAGAAAAGACACAGGAACAACAAGAAGGATGGAGCTTTGAACAAGCGACGGAAGAAACGTACGATTATAGGACGATATATCAGAATAGAGTGCGGGTGCTACGACAGAAGCCATTTTCAGCGAACGACATGGGTGTACTGATACACTTAGTGGCTGACCATAAAGAGCGGAACTACAAGCTACTTGAAGCGAGTGGGCTCATTGACGAGTTTATGTTCCACCAGCCGCGCGACGAGCGGGTGCTCAAGAATCCTTTGCAGCTGGCGCAGTTCCATCTGCTCAAGTCGCTGGTGATGCCTGCGGTTGGATTTCCGGGGATTGTCGCGAGCCCGCTGGATCCTATATACCGGATAGTATACGACTCGCCGCGGCACCCGCTGTTTTCAGAGGAGACGGGGCTACCGAATGTACATGTTGTGTCTGCGCTGGTGACTTTCTGGCAGATGATGAACATGCAGAGCGGGTTGCAGCGGGTGCGAAGAGGAATGGATCCGATTGAGCAACTGCGGACGCTGCGGCCGCACGTTGGAGGCACTGTTTCTGTGCGCAACAACGAAGATTCGCCTGAAGAAGAGAGTGCGCAGGAGGGCACGGCGGAGGATGCACACGTGTTTATCGGCGCCTACGCATTCTTCAACTACTGGGACTTTGAGCTGTTCCGGTCCGCGCCGTTGACGTCGGACACGCGGCGGTCGATTATTGGCGACATCGTGGACTGGCACATCGACATCCCGGACGAGATCTGCGGGCCGATCTCGCTGCGGTCGACGGGGACCTCGCACCAGCTTACGGGGCTGACCGAGCAGCGGCGGTGCGTGATTGAGATCGAGCCGATTGCGGAGCCGGTGATGGGTGTGCGGGGATGGGCAAAGTTCTCGATGCGACAGCTCGAGTTCGAGCTCGAGGATGATTATTTCGAGGAGCAGCGCTGGATCCACCGGGCAGTGGTGGTACCAGGGTCGAAGGCGGTTGTTGGGAGGTGGCACGACGGGTTTAACGAAGACACTGAGCGGTCTGTTGAAGGTCCTGCGGTATGGATCCGGCAATAAACGCGGGTGTCAGCATGAGCAATAGAAGCCATTAGTAATGGTATATATTAGTAAGATCCGTCTGTAATCATCAGATATATTAGTAACAATAGTCATCTCATCTACTTTGCTGACTAAGGCCGGAGTTGGCTTGGCGGAAGTAAGCGCGCGGACAATTTGTCTGGAGATAACTCTCGATCGCAAACCCGGCATGTGCAATAAGTAAGCCAGCGCCACCCGGCCGAGAGCCTGCGCTCATTTCAGCTTGACGTGTCTCAATCAGGAAAAAGTGCCGGCCGGAAAACTGATTGCCTCTCTATTTTGAAAGACAATAATAGGATAACCTTTAGAAAAAAATAATGAAGCCCCACAGGCCGCAATGTGCTTTGACACAAACTCTCAATCAGCTCCAGTTCCTACCACGCACATTCTATCTAGCACTCGTACCATGCATACATTTTCCTTGGTGGTCGCTTTGTAGACCCTATCTAGCACAGGCGTATCTCCGCCGGCTGACTCGCCTATTTTCCCAACTCAATTTATTTAATTTATTGCTAGCCCAATCCGCCTGCTACCTCTCGTTTCCTCTCTTTGTCTCCTCCCATTCTCTCTCCCCGCCCCACACCCTCCTCTCCTCCTCCTCTTCCTCTTTTTCTCCTCAATGGCGGAATTCAAGAGCGACGGCCGCTGGGGCGAGTCTTACGACGGCGAAGGCGTCGACGTCGAACACGCTCGCGAGGAGTTCGACGAGCTCCGCAGAGAACTCTCGCGTGTCTCGCGTGTCTCTCGCGCCTCCCACCGCTCAAACCTCGACCTCGAAAAGCTCCCGACGCACACCACCAGCGTCGCCTTCAGCGAACACGGCGCAGAATACGCTGATGATGAAGACGAGCATTTTGATCTCGAGTCCTGGATCCGCAACGACACCGCTAAAGATCGCGACGCTGGTGTTCATCCCAAGCGTGTATGTAACCTTACTTCCTCTTAAAATTGCCCGTTTTTGTGCTATGTTGTGTTGAGCACAGGGCTAACGGTGTTAGATTGGCGTCTCCTTCAAGCATCTCTCAGTCGAGGGCGGCGGCAACGGGGCCGCAAAAGTGTCAACTTTCGTCGACTCCCTCACCTACGCCTTCGCCGGCGGCGCCGTCCTCGAAATCCTGCGCTCCTTCATTCCGCCTCTTCGTCCAACCGCAAACAAGCGCACCATCCTCCATGACTTTTCGGGCCTTGTTCGCGCCGGCGAGATGCTCCTCGTCCTCGGCCCTCCAGGATCCGGAACAACCACGCTCCTTCGCGCCCTCACAAACCAGCGCGAGGGCTACGCCAGCGTTGGCGGCGACGTCCTCTACGACGGCATCAGCCCTGAAATCAGCAAATCCCGCTATCGCGGTGAAATCGTCTTTAACGACGAAGACGACCGCCACTTCTCGACCCTCACCGTCGCACAGACCCTGCGCTTCGCCCTGCGTCTCAAGACTCCCTCGAACCGTCCATCAGACGAATCCGAGACAGAATTCGTCGAGAAACTCCGCGAGCTCTACGGAAAGATGTTTGGTATCGAGCACACCATGAACACCTTTGTTGGTGGCGACTCAAAAGCCCGTGGTGTCTCGGGTGGTGAACGCAAGCGTGTCTCCATCGCTGAGGTATCTAGCTTCTCATTCTGATTCATAGCAATGTGCTAAACTTCTACAGGTCCTGGCAAACAGAGCTGCTATCGTCGCTTTCGACAACTCGACCCGCGGTCTCGACTCCTCCACCGCCGTCGATTACATCCGCTCCCTCCGTATTCTCACGAACGTCACTCACTCCACCACCATCGTCACGCTCTACCAAGCGGGCGAAGGTATCTACAAAGAATTCGACAAGGTCTGTCTTGTCTACTCTGGTCGCCAAATCTTTTTTGGTCCCGCCAGCGAGGCCAGAGCATACTTTGAAGACCTAGGATTTGAAGCCACACCTCACATCACCACAGCCGACTTTCTGACCTCCATCACTCGGCCTGCCGAGCGTCGCATTCGCCCTGGATTTGAGGGGCGTGTTCCCCATACCTCCGAGCAATTTGAAGCCGCTTTCAAAGCCTCGCGGTTCTACGAGAATACTCTTAAGGACATTGAGCTTTACCACAACGAGCTTGAAAACACCGGTCATGCCTCCGCCGCGGCCTTCTCGGAGGCTGTCGACAAGCAAAAATCGCGCTCCTCCTCGCCTTACACCGTCTCGTTCTTTAAGCAAGTGCATCTGTTGATTATTCGCGAGCTCCAGCTGCAATGGCAGGATCAGGTGCTCTTGCGCACGAAAGTCTTCAACTCGATCATGGTCGGCTTCATCTTTGGCTCTCTCTTCTTCAATATCTCAAACACGACCGCCGGTGCCTTCAACCGTGGAGGTATCCTTTTCTTCTCTCTTGTCTTTAACGGTTGGGTTTTGCAGGTCGAGTCGGGCAATATTATCTACAATCGTCCTCTCTTTAACAAGCACCGGTCCTTTGGCATGTTCCGCCCTGCCGCACTGGGTCTTGCAAAGACATTCTCGGATTTGCCAATCATCACTACCCAGATCTTGCTCTACGTTTTCATCACTTACTTTTTGTCAAACCTCAATCGCACGGCTGGTCAGTTCTTTTTCCATGTCTTTATGGTTATGATTTCGACCTTCAATCTCATGGCTTTCTACCGCTGCATTGCTGCCTTTTCTGATAACATCGATGCTTGTTTGCGACTTGTCTCTGTCGTGCTCAACGCGCTTGCTTTCTGGACTGGTTACGTGCTGCCGTCGTATAAGATGCCTTGGTGGTACAGATGGTTTTACTACATCAATCCTCTCACTTACTCCTTTGAAGCTCTGATGGCGAACGAGTTCCATGGCAGAGAAATGCTTTGTGATGATGCGCAGCATGTGCCAAGCATCTCTGGCGTTGCTCTCTCGAACCAGGCTTGCACCTTGCCTGGTTCAGTTCCTGGCGAGGCATATGTGAGTGGCGACAGCTACATCGAGACTCAGTTTGGATACTCGTACGACCATATGTGGCGCAATGTCGGAATCACTTTTGGATTTTGGGTTTTCTTTTTGGTTGTCAACATGATTGTGTCCGAGATTTTGACATATAACTCTGGCTCGGGACAGGTTAAGCAGTTTGCTAAGCTTCCATCGGAGAGTGATTTGGCTGACGCTGACTCTAACGAGAAGGCGGCTGTGCCTGTTAAAAAGGAAGAAGAGGTCGAGGAAAGTGATGCCGAGGCTGTAGCAAAGGGATCTTTGTTTACGTTCCGGGAAGTGTCGTTTGTCGTGCCCACGCCGGATGGCGAGAAGCAGCTGTTGACAAATGTTGAAGGATATGCTATTCCCGGAAAACTGCTTGCGCTTATGGGTTCTTCTGGTGCGGGTAAGACGACACTTCTCAACACTGTGTCGCAGCGTATGCGTATCGGCCATGTTACGGGTGACTTTTTGCTGAACGGATATCCGTTGAACAAATCTTTCCAGCGTACGACTGGATTTGTTGAGCAGCAGGATCTTCATGAGGCGAAGCAGACCATTCGCGAAGCTTTGCGATTTTCGGCGCGTCTGCGTCAGCCACAAGAAACGCCTCTTTCAGAGAAGTATGCCTTTGTTGAGGAGGTTATTGACTTGCTTGATTTGAGACCGATTGCGGATGCTCTTATCGACAACGTTGGATTTGGCTTGTCGGTTGAGGAGCGGAAGCGTGTGACTATTGGAGTTGAGCTAGCGGCCAAGCCAGATCTGCTGTTCTTGGACGAGCCTACGTCTGGGTTGGATTCCGAGGGAGCCTTTGCGATTGTTGCGTTTTTGAAGCGACTTGCGAAGCGGACCAATCTTGGAGTTATTTGCACGATTCATCAGCCTTCGGCTATTTTGTTTTCTCAGTTTGATAGTCTTTTACTGCTTTACCGTGGGGGTAAGACTGCATATTTTGGGCCTATTGGACAGGATGGAGATACTGTGATCAAGTACTTTTCGCGATACAGTCGCCCGCCTGCGATCGATGCCAACCCAGCTGAGTATATTTTGGAGGTTATTGGAGCAGGAGCTGGACGACGGTCAAAGATTGATTGGACGCAACTTTGGTTGGATTCGCCCGAGTTTATTGAGCGTCGGCAGGAGATTGCAGGATTGATTTCACGCTGGCAGACGCATCGACCTCAGATTAGCAATGGAGAGGCTGCTGAGGAGCTGGAGTTTGCTGCGCCGATGGGCGAGCAGATCAAGGCGGTGACGATGAGGTTGTGGTTGACGCTTTGGAGAACGCCGTCGATTGGGTTTTCGATTGTGTTTGCGGCGCTTACGGCTGGAATAACGGCTGGAATATTGTTTTTCCAGCTTGATGATTCGATTTTGGGTATGCAGTCGCGAACGTTTGTGATGTTTTTCACGCTTTTGCAGATTATTCCGATTGTGAATTCGCTTGAGATTCATTTTATTTATGCGCGGGATTTGTTTGATTTGCGAGAGCGAAACTCGAAGATTTTCTCGTGGGTTGCGATGGTTACAGCATATTTGATTTGTCCGATTCCGTATATTCTTTTGTCGTCGGTTATTTTCTTTCCCACGTTTTGGTATATGCCGGGGTTGTCGATGAGTGCGCATGCGGCCGGGTTTGGATACTTTTGTATTTTTTTGATGCAGTTGTGGCATGCGGCTAGTGCGATTTTCCTAGGAGCGTTTGTGCCATCGACGGATGCGGCTGGAGTTATTAATCCGCTGTTTTTTGTTATTACGCAGGCGATTGTTGGAATCACTATTCCGTTGTCTAGTTTGAATGGGTTTTACGGCAAGTTTCTGTACTGGGCGAATCCTGTTTCGTATATTATTCGAGCGCTGGTTGTTACTGCCGAGCATAAGGTGAGCGTGACGTGCGACGAGACGGAGCTTGCTATTTTCTCGCCGCCTAGTGGGATGACGTGCAGAGCGTTTGCGCAGGATTGGGTTGATAGTTCTAGTCGGGGCACGCTTTTGAATCCTGAGGCTACTGTGGACTGTCGGTTCTGCCAGTACACTAACGGCGATGACTTTTTGGACAGTTTGGGGTGGTCATACAGCACACGGTGGCGCGATATTGGGCTTTATATTATGTTTGCGGGAGTTGCGTATGGGGTTCCGTATATAGTGTATTATGTTGCGCGGGTGATGAGCTGGAAGCGGGTGACGAGGCCGTTTAAGAGGATGATGCAGAGTTTTGGAAAGAAGTAGCATTTGATTGTACTTAGTATAGAATAATATGCATTTGGAACTTGTGAGTAAGCAGAGGAGCCGCACTGGCACTTACTGTGCACTTGTACACTCACACACCCACACTACACTTACAGACAGCATTGTACAGCTAGAGCAGTAGAAATATAGAATACAGAGCACGGCATGGCACCAGCACAGGTTTTATCGCCAGCTGCGACTCCCGAGGTATTGACACAAAGGCTCACGGATCCGGTTTCGCAGGTATCGCATGACTCCTTCTGGATCTTTGGGTACGGCTCGCTCATCTTCAAGCCGCCGCCAGGAGTCGAACGTGCTGTTGCGGGATACATTGACGGGTACGTGAGGCGGTTTTGGCAGAAGTCGCACGATCATCGCGGGACGGAGGAGAAGCCTGGCCGGGTTGTGACGTTGATTGAGAGGGCGGTGTGGGCTGAGATGGCTGAGCGGGATCCGCATGCTGGGTTTGAGAGCGGCGAAGGACGTGTTTACGGTGAGTTTCGAGAAGGAGAGGGGAGAGAGAAGAGAAGGGCTATGCTGATGGAGGATAGGAATTGCGTACAAGATTATTCCGGCGCAAGTGCCAGAGGTGTCGGCTGCGCTCGACCTTCGCGAGCAAAACGGATACACGGTGCATCTCGTGCCTGTTCACACACTCGACAGGTCCACGGCGCGGCCGACGACGCTTGCTATCCCGTCCATAGTGTACATCGGCACGCCGGACAACCACGCCTTTGCCGGTGTCGAGGAAGATCTGGGGGTGCTCGCGAACCTGATATCAATCTCAAAGGGGCCGTCGGGATGGAATAAAGAGTACTTGTATAACCTGCAGATTGCGCTGAAGGAGGTGCATGAGAGGAACGGTGTTTTAGAAGAAGATTATCATATCATGGATCTGACGAAGCGGGTGAAGCAGGCTGAGGCTGCGCAAGTCTACGAAAGCGCAGAGTTGTAGCTCGTGGATGTCAGCGATTAGAGAAAGGCAGTCGCCAGTGTATCATCATAGTGGATAGAGAGTGTCTGAGATGCAATGACATTCTGACTGAAAAAGAACTCAAAGACGAAGAGGCATGAACAGTAGCTTCTGATGAGCAAGCTCTACTTGAAGAGTGGAAATGCATACGTTTAATGAATCAACTGTGAATGAAGAATATGATAAACGTGTCGTGATCAAGTGTGCAAGAAGAGAGTGCATATCCTTAGAGGAAGATTATCATGGGCCACGAAGCATGCAGCTGTGCAGAGATAATAACGCGTTGTCAGAGTTTGGACGTGATAATTGTATATGAATTTAATTGAATATATTGTAAATAGCTTATCAATCATATAAACATTAGACGACAATTTGTTTAATCGTATACTTAACAACTTTTATCATATTAACATTAAAACAGATTGTGTTATCGGATATAATATAATATTACATTAACTTTTATCATATTAACGTTAAAGAACAAATTGTTTAATCGGATATAATATAATATTACATCAACTTTTATCATATCAATCATCAAACGAACAGATTGTGTTAATCGGATATAATGTGATATTACATCAACTTTTATCATAATAACATTAAAGAACAAATTGTTTAATCGGATATAATGTAATATTACATCAACTTTTATCATAATAACATTAAATGTTTTATTGAATAAAATGTAATAGAACTTATCAACTTTTATCATATTTCAAACAGATTTGTATCGGGTTAATTCTTTAACGGGAAATTACAAATTTATTCCCCACAAATTCGGATCACTACCACAACTAGTACTACAATTCAACAACACCTCGAAAATCCTAGCAGTAAATATATAAATTTGCAAGATACAAATAGACACACAAGCTCGATGCGACATAAAATCGTAAACACGCAATCTCAACGATTAAGCAGCAAAATATAATCACGTCTAGTCGTCAACATTGGATTTTACTAATTATAGAGCATCTTACACACTTATTCGTTAAAATGAAGAAATAAACGGTATACTACTAAAAGATTGCAGACGATACTGGAAATGCAACCAGAAATCGTAACTGCAAATGTTACATAAAGGAAAAGAGTGCTGATATGATAATTGCAGTTTCGATCCATGATTTACTGATCCGTAAGAACAGGAAAACAGCAAATCCAAATATAAACCACTGCCATTAAGTATATTACAAAAACAATACATAATCAGCAAATAGTTTATTTAAGTTATTTGCATATAGTTCTACTTTATGTGGGATGCATCTCACATGTAAGTACAGATCAGGAGAGGTGTCTGGCATTTAGTTGTAACTGAGAAACGGAATTATTGAGAATACAAAGAGACTGAATGAGATAATGGGAAATCTGGATATATACTGCAAATGAAGCATTCAATTAGACAGAATTTCAGGCTATGCCTTTTTTCATTGTATATCGTAGTTGTAACACTGAAAAGGAGTTGATCTGGATAAATACTGCAAATGAAGCATTCAATTAGACAGAATTTCAGGCTATGCCTTTTTTCATTGTATATCGTAGTTGTAACACCGAGAAGGAATTGATTGAGAATACAAGCGACTAAACGAGATAATGAGAAAACCCACTATAACCAAATATTAACCAAGAAATTCCGTAAAGATATGAAACTAAACACACGCAAACACATGCGTACGAAAATCCGCAAATCCGTCATGTGTGATATAATTCACAGAGCGACAAGAGATTTTACATGACAGAGATATATCATGCATCCTAAGCTCCGGGACGCGCATATTTAACACATACACTATAAAGTCATACAGACTTTACGCCCGCGAACGTTCCTAGTATTTTTTGTCTGGTCACCGTGTGCTTACTCAGATGTCTAAGCTGGTTGATTTGCATTTTACAAGGAGATATCTAATTTGGCAGAAAGTACACATCAAAGGTACTGCAATCCTCAACCCTTTAACGCGTCCTAGTTCTTAATAATAATATAGCTGCATCTGCAAATGCTTGTAATCCATAGAATCCTACTTCATTAGGTCCTAATCGTTTTTATTGTGAAATCGCAGATTTAGTTTTGCAATAAACGCAGTCCTTATTTTTATTAGTATTTTCTTTAAAGTCTTGAATTCCTTCGACTGGATGATTAAACTGCAAATGACTATTAAAGGTTACATATATTCAAAACATCTTACACAGCATACAAAAGAAAAGATCGACGCCAAATGTGACTACACAAAAGACTTTAGCACTGAAATCCCGCCCATATTAAAAATTGCAAACAAACAAAATGAATATACCAACGCACAAAAAGTATACACAGGAGGAAATCGGAATATTTACATAGCAGCGCGAGACCACTCACTCGACAACGGACAGATCACTCCATGCGCACTCCAGATAACGGACATATCACTCCATGCGCACTCCAGATAACGGACAGATCACTCCATGCAAAACACTATCGCGACCAAACTCACACGAAAGCTCTTGAAGCTCCTCAAGAGCAAGTCTGCTCACAATACATGAACCGCTTGCTCTCTGGTCAATGCTAGGTCTTTGTCCGCTTCTCCGGCTCGTCCTCGTCGTCACTCCACCTCCTCTTTGCAACAGCGACAGCCTCCTGGCCCTCGAGAAACTGCGTCTGCTGCGGACGCTCCCTGCTGAACGACTGCGCGGCCGAAAACACGACGGGAGTATGGAACTGCAACGGGCTCGGCAAGAGATCCTGGCCGAGCATGCCGTTTTTCGCGCTGAATTGCATATTCCAGTCGCCGACGGCAGAGAACATGGACGGCGAGGGCAGCAAGTCGGAGATGTAGCGCGAAGGGAGAGCCGAGACCGGTGTTTGCTCTCTGATTGTCGGCGGGGGCGGTGCTGGCTGGGGCTGTTGCTGTTGTTGTTGTTGTTGTTGTTGTTGCGGAGGCTGGGGAAAGTGGGTTGTGGGGATGTTTTGAGGGCGCGCAAAGGGATTGCCGGGGCCCAGTGAGTTTGAGTTGAGGTAGGTTGACGGCGAGGGCGGAGGAAGCAGGACAACAGGGGAGGAGACTTCTTTATGGGCCGAGAGCGGCGGCGCCGAGTTGGCGGCCGAGGCGGTTGAGTCTGAGGAGGGTTCTGATTTTATCTGGCGTTTCTTTTGATCTGTTGATTCGGGGGGGATGCGTAGTTTGAGCTTGGGACGAGCGGAGGGCTGGTTTTCAAAGGAGGGGGTTGGTTCGCTGGAGACGGAGAATCTGTCTTTGTCGTAGAATGAGTAGTCTTGATAGTCTGCCTGGTACTCTACTGCGGGCTGCTCCGGCTGGGGGTGAGTATGCTGAGTAGCTTGAGTATGCTGAGTGGGCTGAGTAGGCTGCTGCATCTGCTGCTGGCTAGACTGGCGATACATGTCGTAGTTGTATTGCTGCTGCTGAGGTTGGCGGTGGCGACCGTACGAGGCGAGGACAGCGGCGGCCATTCCAGCGCCGTCGGACAAGGTGTGCTGCATCTGCTCCTCGACGGCTACGGAGTGCTGCTGCTCGGGCTGCTGCTCGGGCTGCTGCTCGGGCTGCTGCTGCTGCTCCGGCTCGGGGGATATGTTTTCCGAGACTTCATCGTCCGTCAGGTCTGCGCTTTTGCTGAAATCGCGCGGTCCCTTCGACTCGTGGAGCGTGTTTGTCTGCTGCGGTTAGTCCTGCAAAAGACACGAGGGCGCGGGCGGTCCAGAAAACATACCTGGTTGTACCGCTCGATGATCTGCTTTGTTCCGCAGGAGGAAAACTCGTACAGGCGCTTGTTGCTGCCAAAGATAATGACGGCGATGTCGACCGAGCACAGCACGCTCAGCTCGTGGGCCTTTTTGAAGAGTCCGGTTTTCCGCTTGTGGAAAGTGACTGAGCGGTTTCGCTCGTCTTTCAGCGGCTTGATTGAGATCTTTCTGCGTCCCATGCTGGTTTTTGTCGTGGTGCGGAGAGGAGCTGGCGGTGAAGGTGATATGTGAGGCGGGTCTATTTTAGGAACCGCCGCAGTGACGTCATCCAAGAGTACAAAGAAATCTGCAGTAACGGATATAGTATGTGAGTATTAGAGAATAATATAAATAGGAGTTGTTGCTCAAGCTCAATATTATAATATTGATACAGCATATTATAATAATGGAGTGTAAAGCTCAATATTATAAATATTATAAAGTACTAAACATGTAATGCAAGTGTGCTTACTGTCTTCAATGCTCAACAATAGGATAAAATATTGATGTAATGAATGTAATACACTGTGGCTACGTCTTAAGCTCGATAATAGTATAATAAATATCGCTATAATAGTAGCTTAATATCAATGGAAAGTGTTTCAGAAGAGAATAATACAATAGCAGTATAACATAGAATGGAGTGTGGTTATTCTTAAGCTCAAAATAGGATAAAATATTGATACAACAGCAGTATAAAAGTAGTATAACATAGAATAATGAAGTGTGGCTATTCTTAAGCTCAATAGTATAAAATATTAATACAAGTATCATGTAATACAGTGCCTAGTGTCATTACAGCTCGCTGTTAACAGTATTGTCGTGGTGAAATGTAGAATAATGAAGGGTGACTAGTGTTTAAGCTCGATATTATAGTATAATAAATGTTGATATAATGTATAATGTAATACCAGTGGCTAGTAGAGCGATAATAGATAGTAGTCAATGTAGACTAATGAAATGTGTTTACTGTCTGCTCGATAATATAGTACAATGTAGACTAATGAAATGTGCCTACTGTCTGCTCGATAATAGTATAGTAGTATATAGAATAGCTAGTAGTATAAAATAAAATAGTATAATACAAGTCACTTTCTCTTCTTCTCATCCTCCTCGTCCTCCTCATCGTCCGAACGCTCGTCCTTCAGAGTGTCGTTAAAGACCAAGCGATAGGCAATGCGCATAATCAAAAACAACCAGTACAGATTCACCAACTGCAGCGCAAAGAGCAGCGCAAAGGTAATGTACTGCGAAATCCAGCACTTGTACTGCTGGGTCTCCCAGTTGAGCGTAAAGTCGCCGACGGTGCGGAACTCGGTCGCGACCGAGTACAAAATGCGCAGGTTGAGGTAGTGGCGCAGGTAGATCCACACCGCGGCAAAAATAACAAAGAACGGCGCGGTGAACCAGTGGTTGAGGTAGTTGAGCGTCTTGGAGAGCGCGAGCGCGAGGTCGCTGATGTCCATCGTGATGTAGATCGCGAGGCCGATCCACGTGAAGTGGAAGCGGTACGAGCAGAAAATCAGCGCGATCGTCACGACATGATGGAACACCAGCTCCTTGAAGTCCTTGCGCGGCTTCTCGAGCTGCAGCAGCAGCACCACCGCCTGCTGGCCCCAGAAGGCCGCCTGCAGCAGGTAGTACACCTTGAGGTCGAGCTCGTGCGTGTGGTGCGGCAGCTCGTACATCGGGCGCGTCTCGAAGTACCACAGCGGCATGTGGTGCATGATCGCGAGCCCGGCCGGGCCCATCACTGAGCAGTAGAAGATCACGTACGTCTGCTCCATGAAGCGCTTGATCTTGCCCTCGCGGCGGATCCCGTTCCACCGCGCGAGCGGCTCCAGCACCTGCTGCATCACGAACTCGCGCATGAAGCTCAGCACGACCATGTAGTAGCCCACAAACAGAAAGTCCTTCTTGCCTTTGCCGTACATCGCCGCCGTCCCGTCGCCCTCGGCCGCGTCCTCCGCCGCGATCCGGTACGACACGCACAGCAGCGCGTGCAGCCCGTTCGCCGCGCTCTTGTCCGCCGACACCGCAAACGCCAGCGCCGGCAGCGCGCTCAGCAGCAGCGGCAGCACCCACGTCTTGCGGTACACCGTCTCGCGGAACCGCAGCCACGCCCGCGCTGCGCCCTGCACGCCGCCGTCTGTCTGCGTCGTCGTGTCGACGACGCCCGCATCGCCCGCCTCGCTCTTCGACAGCGCGCGCTGCCGCTGCAGGCTGCCGCGCCGCTGCGTCGCCGTCGCGGCCATCGTCGACAGCCCGGGCGCCGTGTCGCCGAGCGCAAACTGCCCGACTGAACTCGTTCGTGATCGCGTCCCGCTCCTCTCGCTCATGTCGCTCTCGTTGTCGCAGACGTGCCGTGCTGTGCGCTGCTCTTTTTTTTGCCCAAAACACTAGGCGTACAAAACCCTTGCTTACATCTGCTTACTAGTGCTACTCACACTGCTTACTAACGCTGCTGCTAACGCTGCTGCTACTGCTACTGCTTACATACACTGCTACTAACGCTGCTCACACAAACACAAAACATACATTCAGCTACACTCGCAAATCAATTGTATAAATCATCGTCGCCCTCGTCCCCGCCAAACGCAGCTCCGCTCTCCGTCGTCGTGCCCCCCGCAGCCGCAGCCGCCTCCGCCTCGTCGTTGCTGAACCGGAAATTGCCAAACCCGCCCCGCGACATCTGCAGCGTGTTCGCATACGCCTCGTACCGCCGCAAGTCCGCATCGCTCACACTCCGGCGCGCCGTAATCATCGCCTCCTCAAAGTGGCTCTTGTTCACATACGGCACAGGGTCCTCCATCGCAACATCCTCCTCGCCCGCCTCCTTCTCCGCCGCCTCCGCCGCAACAATACTGTCCTTAATCGCAAACTTCGCCGCCCGCTGCACAATGTACGACAAATCAGCTCCGCTGAACCCATGCGTAATCTGCGCAATCTCCCGCAAATTCAACCCCGGCTCAAGCGGCGTGTTCCGCAACTGCGCCTTCAAAATTGACAGACGCGACTCCTCGTCCGGCAACGGCACATAAATCAGCTGGTCAAGTCGGCCCGGACGCAACAACGCCGGATCAATCTGATCAGGCCGGTTCGTAGCTCCAATCACAAACACATTCTTCTTAGCTCCCATACCATCCATCTCCGTCAAAAGCTGGTTCACAACCCGATCAGACGCACCGCCCGCATCCCCCATCGACCCGCCTCGCGACTTCGCAATCGAATCCAACTCATCCAAAAACACAACACACGGCGCCGCTGCTCGCGCCTTGTCAAAAATATCCCGGATATTAGACTCAGACTCGCCAAACCACATCGACAATAACTCCGGACCCTTCACAGAAATAAAATTCGCACTCACCTCAGTCGCAACAGCCTTCGCAAGCAACGTCTTACCCGTTCCAGGCGGGCCGTAAAACAACACACCGCGCGACGGAGACAACCCAAACTTCGCATACGACTCGGGATGCAAAACCGGATACTCAACAGTCTCCTTCAACTCCTGCTTCACCTTGTCCAATCCTCCAATATCATCCCACGTCACATTCACGCTCTGCACAACAGTCTCGCGCAACGCTGACGGGTTAGACGTGCCAAGCGCAAATCGGAAGTTATCCATCGTAACTCCCAAACTATCCAACACCTCGGCATCAATCGTCTCCTCCTCAAGATCAATCAAATCCATCTTCTCGCGAATCTGCTGCATAGCAGCCTCAGAGCAAAGCGACGCCAAATCAGAACCCACGTATCCGTGCGTCTCGGCAGCAATCGTCTCAAGATCAACATCGTCGCCAAGCTTCATGTTCTTTGTGTGAATACGCAAAATCTCAAGTCGCCCAGTAGGATCGGGAATGCCAATATCAACCTCGCGGTCAAATCGTCCAAATCGACGAAGCGCAGGATCAATCGCATTCGGACGATTAGTAGCAGCAATCACAACAACATTCGCGCGCGCCTTCATACCATCCATAAGCGTCAACAGCTGCGACACAACACGTCGCTCAACCTCTCCGTTCGTCTTGTCACGCTTAGGCGCAATAGAGTCAATCTCATCAATAAAGATAATCGCCGGCGCATTCTTCTCGGCTTCCTCGAAAGCCTTGCGCAGGTTGCTCTCAGACTCACCAGCCATCTTCGACATGATCTCGGGGCCGTTGATCAAAAAGAAAAACGCGCCAGTCTCGTTCGCAACAGCACGAGCCATAAGCGTCTTTCCAGTTCCCGGAGGACCAAACATAAGAATACCACGGGGAGGCTTGATTCCAATGCTCTTGAAGAGCTGCGGGTGGCGAAGCGGCAGTTCGACCAACTCACGAATCTGGGCCATCTGCTTGCGGCAGCCGCCAATGTCGTCGTATCCGACTTCGTTGAGGTTGTTCTCCTCGTCTTCTCTGTTGATCGGATCTCCCTCACACTACTAATATTAGCTAAAGTCTAGAACTCAAAAGATAAGCGACATACGTGAATGACCGTCTCCTGGGCGACAATGCCATACTCTGATGGCTCCATGTCGACGATCTTGAACTCGACCTGCCGCATTCCACCGCGAACGGTAAAGAGATCGCCTTTCCGGACGGGTCTGTACGCCTCTAAGAAGTATGGCTTGAGGTAGACGTCGAAGAGCGATCCGGTGATACCTTCGACCGTGTCGGCGATAGGCAGGCAGGAGATTCTCTTGGCCTGTAACATGGTTAATATTGTATTAGTAAAAGAGGAAAAAAAAGAACATACGTATTTGATTCCAGGGAACGCGTGGACGGTGATGATATCTCCCAGTCTAACACGGAGGTTGTTTCTGACGACACGGTTGATGCGCGCGACACCATCCTCGACCTCCTCGTCAGCAAGAACGATAAGAGCAGTGTCTTTTCTCTTCTTTCCCTTGACGACGACAACATCGCCACGGAAGAACTGGAGGAGGTCCATGGTGTTGGGCGAGAGGGTGATAACTGAATTGTCGTCGTTGACTGCGTCGTCGACGATCAGGGCTGTTTGCGTTAGTATGATTCACTATTTCTCTTTACTCTGAGAATAGGAGGTGATGAGATGATACGATGACGATTGTGATGATGGTGATGATGGATAAGATTGATGTTGTGACGTTATCACTAGTATCCATTCATCCGATCGCATCAAATCATCCATCAAATCAATCAGATGCATCAATCAAACAATAATCATCAATCAAATCATCAACAATAACATCAGATCTAAAAGACTCACCATTATCTTTCTTCTTCTTGCGCAAGATGGCGGTCGCGGTTGCGTCCTCCTTGGACTGCTCCGCTCCCGACGCATCGACGAGATTAGCGTGGTGCTTCTTCTCCGGCTCGGACATTGTGATCAATAGATAAGAGTTGCAGAGCACTAAATAGATGAACTAGCACTAAGTTAATCCAGCAAGTACTGGATAGAGTACTGGATAGGAATGGAGAGATGTTGGGAAGAGAGAGATGGGAGGAGTGGGGAGACACGCGCTTAAGAAGGCCAGAGAACGCTTACATAATATGCTTACAATGATGTGTAATGTATTAGAATAGAGTGGAATATAGTGGAACTATTATACTGCGACTAGTTATAGCAGATTAGATGATATGGTGATAGGAGGTAGTTGAATGGAATAGAACGTATGAATAATCATATATGATATGTGCAATTGCAACACATCAATAACAACGCAGCATCAAATAGTCAAATAACACAAATATAAACAAATCATCAAACATCTTTGTAAATCAATAATGGATCTCCAACCGCAGTGATCTCCGGGATCGTGCACTTCAAATCAAATGCCTTTGACAGCACAATTTTGAATATCTACCACAATTAGCATACCCAACAATCCACATTAGAATCCCATACTGTACCTTCTGAATATTAATCGAATGACTTGCTGAGCAAAATATCAAACTAGCCTTCATCACCTTTGCAAATCTCCGCGCCTGCCCTCGTCAGCAATAAAGCACTATAATATTAGAGCATACACACCTGCTTCGTGATCTCTTCTTGGTCTTCGCGGGGGAATAACGCAAACGTGTCGTATTTTGTGCCGACCAAAAATGGAATTGCAGTCTGTTCGTTAGCACATTGTATATACAGTAGTATACTCTATAGAATATGCTGTACTGTGCTATACAATCTATAGAATATACTGTACTATGCTATACTATACAATATACTGTACGATGCAATCTATAGAATATCATAGACTACAGATTAGGCGATAGTCTCTAAGCATAGAGTATAGAATACCATAGCATAGAATAAGAGTGATAGTGTATAAATACCTTATTAAACCCCCGAGCCTGTCTATACCACTCCTTTATCGAATTCAGCGTCGACTTCCGCGTCAAATCGAACATAAACAAAATCGCAACCGCATCGTTCGACACTAACGGTAGCATGTTCACAAACTCTCTCTGTCCGCCTAAATCCCAGATCGAGAACGTGATATCGGTGTCTCTGATTGATATTGTTTTCTCCATAAAGTTGACGCCTGCTCATTAGCTATATTCGTATACAAAGAGGTTTGAAATACCTATACTATTAGCACTTGTCTTTACACGTATCAGAGAACATTACCTAATGTCTGGATGTAATCCTCGTCGAAACTACCCTCGACGTACTTCACCATCAGCGAAGTCTTGCCAATCTGCGCATCTCCAATCATTCCGACCTTGATCACCACCCTGCTCTCGTTAATGCCTTACTCTCGCAATATAGAGCAGTACATACGCATTCTTGTGAGGAATGGGCTCCTGGGAACTCATGACTGCTAACAACTAGAAACTGATAAGACGCGTCGACTAAGCCCGCATCTATTCATCGTCAGTACTATTGAATCTCAAGAAAGGAGTAACGTACGCAGGGATGGGATGACGCGTATTCGACAACACGCACAACACCAAACAAACCAAACAACCAAACAAACCAGAAAACTCTCAATCGACTTAATAGACACTCAATACACAGACTTAGGGCACCGATGATCAAAAGTGAAAGTGTGACGAGACCGGCAAACAGGGTGTTGTGTTTGAGTTTTCGTGTTTGTTTACTTTTGACGCGCACCCACTCGCGTCTCCTGCGCTTTTACCCTTGTTTATTCAACCAGTCTACGCTGTTAGATTATCAGATATAGATTTATTAGCTGTCGAATATTTAATTTGCCATATTATATTTTATCTGAATTGTGTATTATTGATGACTAATCAATACACTTTAGTATTACATAAGCAACATGCTGTCGGCGTCAGATCAATTTCCGCACCCGCAAAGTATTAATCTGGTTCTACTTGTAATACAGACTATATGCAATCATTATAGTGCAATATAGTGCATATAGTGTAAGTATACAAGAGAATAAACGGTTTCACCGGCAGCCGTGCCAGGGCCGCAGCAGCCGCAGCCTTCATCTTGACGTGCTCGCTGCTGGCTTCACTCTTTATTCTCAATATCGCATCTGAGATAATACACTATAGAAGAGAATATACAATGTCAAGCGACGGTCTTCCTGTGTGTATTTACTATTTTCTTCTTTTAGAAACGAACTAATAAATATAGGCAATGCCCAGCGCGGCGGATTATCACCCACAGTCCAGACCTCCTCCACAACAGCATCAGCAGTCTCCAAGGAAACAAACTTCGAGACAGGAGATGCATGGACAGCATTTACGACCTCCTCAACATGCTCATCATCAACAGCAGCAGCAGCAGTATCAGCAGCAGCCACAGCAATATCAGGGCAAGCAGTATCAGCAACAGCAACCCCGGTATCCTCAGTATCAACAACCTCATCCACAACAACAATATCAACAACCCCCTCCGCAGAAATACTCTAATTACCAAGCACCGCCATCGCAGTATCAAGATCCGCAATGGCGTCCTCAGCAACTCTCTCAACAGCAGCAACCACAGCAGCAGCAATATTTCCAAAGGCCACCGTCTCAACCAGCATATCAACGACCCCCGTCTGTGAAACCAATACTGCCACCACCAGCACCGACACCGGCGCCTGCTGATTCCGTACGTCAGATCTTCAGAAGCGTCGACACCAACAGTACTATTCCCTCTCTTCTTATCAGAACTCAGCTGACAGTCAGTAGACAATGGACGACTTTCTGAACGCGAATTGAGAAGCGCGTTACTTAACTTTGATCGCTCTAAATTCGATCCTACAACCGTCAAATTAATGTTCCAAATGTTTGACTCTGATCGATCTGGAACCATCAATGTCGAAGAGTTCGGTACGTCTAAACACTTGCGTACTGGGGATCATGCTGATGATGTAGAACGGTTATGGGATTATCTCTCTAAATGGCAGGAACGATTTAAAGAATTTGATCTTGACCACACATTCACAATCTCACTTCCCGAATTCGACCGTGCTCTAAAAGGTTTTCCGCTTCTTCCTTTTCTGATAGTGAATGAAACTAACAAGACAGCATTCGGATACAATCTCACTCCTGATTTTACGAAATTTGTTTTTCAATCATACGTCAAACGAGACAGCGATTCAATGACATTTGATTTATTCGTGCAGTCTTGTGTAATGTTACTTCATCTGTCCGCTAATTTCAATAAATTCGGTCCAGATTCGTCAGGTAGTCTCTCTTTTTTTTTTTTTTTTTTGGCTGAATTTGCTGTAATGGGCTGCTAACGAAATAGGATCTGTGAGGATAAATTTTGAACAATTTATGACTGAAATCTTAAATCTACGATGATCTGTATATTTTAATGTATTAATATAATCTTTCACTATTGTATAAGCTGTTAATAACCCATTACATAACCGCGCCGCGCCATTCACTGGCTCGCCTTGACGCCTTGTATCAGCAGTTTGATCTGATCCGGTCTTTTACTGTTATTACTACTTGCATTATTATAGTGAATATAGCAGTTGCATAGCACGAAGGTAGTTCTTTACAAGCGAGAAGACAATGGCAGACTCTCAAATCCGCGCAAAAGTACATCAAAAACTCGTCGAGTCCGGCGAATACGAACGGTTCGTCTCCATCTTTTTCTCATATCAAGACTCTAGAGCAGGACTCTGTAACAATACAAAACAGAGAGAGTAAGAGCTAATTATGGGTTTATACGTGTAGGATATCGACGCATTTGAGACAGAAATTAGTCGAATCTGGATGGTACGATCAAATCAACCAACTCGCATCAGGTATCGTGTTCTCCCCTTCTCCTCTTATGCCCACTTTCTTTCGTGAAAGCTAACCAGAGCGCGTGTTTGTATGAAGAAAATCTACGCTCTCAAGAAACGATCAATTTCAACAATCTCGTGTCTGAACTCGAACCAAAAGCACTCGCAAACGTTTCGGATGAAATCAAATTAGAAATCTTGAATATGATCAAGAAATTTCTCGACAGTATCGTTGAGTAATGCAATGAGGCAGAGGAGAGCAGAGGTAGCGAGGGAGGAGAGAGGGGTTTTAGGCGTGGATATGGCTATGAAACTCACCGCAAAGGAAGCGGGAGGGATTTGACAGAGATATTTTCGAATAATTATTTTTCAATGCAAGAAGAAGAAACATGGACAAAAAATGATTACAGAATACGTGGGAAATTCACTTTGAAGAACAGGACAGATTGCATCTTTATTCGGAAAGAGAGAGTATAGCAGACATACTGAGCACATTGGAAGAAAAAGGAAGTGAACTAAAAAAGTACTCGAGTTTTTTTATTTTTTATTGCAAGAAAAACGTGGAAGTGAAAATAATTACAGAACTAGTGAAAACTATGCGTTATATTGCGGAATTCTTGCGAATGAGCAGATCCCATCTCATTCGACAAGAGAGAATAAGAAGGAATACTGAACACTTTCAATGGAAGAAGAAGGAAATGAGTTGAATAAGGATTCGAGTCTTTATTTCTTTGTGCAAAATGAAAAAAATATGGACGAGAATATGATTACAGAATAATTGAGAATTTGCTATATGTTGCAGAATCGTTACGAGAGAAAGAGCGCATCTTTATTCGATAACATAGGAATTGAGCAGGTATATCGAGCGCCATCATGAGAAGTTTACAAGCACCACAATTTCATATTTTTCTTCTGCGTTACAGATATACTCATAAAACGAATGAAGCGATGAGATCATGAAGAGCACTACTGAAACGTTCACTGTTTTGAAATACGCAAGAAAATGAGAAAAAAGATCATGAGGAGTTAAAGGAACAGCGTCGCAAATAACTTTTATTTTTGTTTTTGTGTTGTATATATATAGATATGTCGAACTAATGAAATCCATTGCTTTTTAAATTTATACAAACCGCCTTGGGATTGTTTAAAGCCGACGAACAACAAAAATAAACAAGATCATAATGAATTTACGAATACACGAAATATTGCATAGGTTTCTGTATTGTATACAGATGTTTTAGACACTATATCAAATTACTGAATTCTTATTTAGTGAGAGTACCTCTGTAGAAGTATTTCAAGATTTTTTAGACGATGAAAATGAATGATAGAAAATCACAACTTTTATTATCCATTAAACCCATAAACAAATAAACAATGAACAAGCGAAAAAATGAATATATAAACAATTAACTCGAACTTTCTACAATATGCAAACAACGACGAAAAGAAGATTCCAATTCACAAAGAAATTAAAATCACGCTAAAATTCAAGAGAGAGAAAGTCTATTTCTATTGCAAAGAATTTCGATATAATAGCAAGTCGCATGTGTACGCACTCTAAAGACATGGATTCAAGTAGTCGATTCTATATCCAAAGAATCCAGTCAACCTGAAACTTGAGGAAATGAACCAAAAAGGTGAATGTACCTGACATTCTATGTCATACTTTGCAAAAATTCGAATATCTCATTCATGACACGATATTTCTCTGCGCTCGCTAGACCTCATTCCATCTAGTTTCGTGCACGAATAGCAGGAACACCGGCAAACTTTTTGTTCTTCCGCGCCAACTTCTTTGTCCTCGCGGCTTCCAACGCCGAATCCACAACCTGCAACACCTCCACTCTGGCCTGTACATCCACAATTTTCTCATCTAACCTTTCCGAAATCTTCGCAATGATTGTGGGATGGAGAGAAAATAAACCTGCTGAATCTATGAAACAGGAGATGATTGTCCAGAGATTTTCGTCCTCTTCGTTCTCGGCGGAGAGAAGGCTGAGCAAGGAGTCCAGAGATGATTGGATTTGAGAGATCGAGTAGCTCGAGATACATGAGACGATCTTGCGGTATGAGAAATCTCGTTTGAGCCTGTTTACGGCTTGTTTGATGACTGCTTGCTCTTCAGATGAAGGATCCTTTTTAGTCAAAAAGTTCATCAAGATCGCGATGAGATCGAAAAGAGGAAGAAATATCGTCATACTCAACGCCGTTAACAAAAACTGAATGTCGTAGGCCTCTAATGCACTTAACATGCCAGGCAAACTGTCAACGGGCAATAATGGATGACTTAAAATATACCGCAACGTCAATCTCGGGATAAAAGAGGGATCTAGTTTGACTTGTTTCGATTCATCTTGGATGAAGATAATATGCGCAATCAAGTCAATCAGTTGCGTATCAACTTGCAATGCCGTCTGCGAATCATAAAACGGAGAGGACGCCAGCACAGATGTTTCCTTTACATTCGGCGCGGTTTTTGTAATATCAATCCATTTCTCTTGATTGGTAAGATACAAAAACACACGAGAGTTAAATCCAGCAACATCATTATTTGCACGAAGAGTCTGGATTTGCGAGGCGATGGTGGAATATTCGGAAACTGACATAGAAAATGCTTCTTTCGCAAGCTCTTTGTATTTTTTCGAAACAATCTCGCGGTTCTATTCATTAGCACTTATCTAAAATAGTCGCAGAAAAGACACTTACAAATAAAATATCGGCGAGCAAAGGTTTCTCAGTTGTCTTTGGAATCATCTTAACACTTCCTGTGAAACACTCCAACAACTTTCCAGATCCAACACTGAAAGAGACAACTTGGATCTGACCAGTTTTTGAGACACCTACGGCTGTACGTTTTCCGACTCTTTTGACGAGTTTGAAATCGGCCGACTCTGCAGATTCCGAAATATCAAGAGAGTTCATGACTGTTTTGTACTGCCAGTTGATTAACAACAGCGAAGATCCAGTGGACAGCAAAATTGAGGTTTTTCCAGACGGGAGAAAGGATAGTTCAGAGTAGGATTTTTTCTTGGAGGATTGGAGGAAGGAAGAGAGGTCGATGGAGGAGTGAGTGAGGGCTGGGATTGTGACTGTTTCGATGGTTGTGCCGGAGAGGAAGAAGAGGACCCCAGAGTCGTGATATTGCACAATTTCCTATACAAATTAGTATTATTCTTAAAAAGTCAGAGTAGGCTTACATTTTGGTGCATTTTCATGACGAGGTTCCACTGTTCAGATTGTACGACGTCACTTGCAAACACACTAAACTTGCGCACATCAACGCTGTCCGCTGCAGATCTGCACACAAGAAGCAGTGATAATTCGTTTGCAGAAGATCTGGTGGAAAAGTCTGAGAAGATGACTTCATTTTCAGACGAGAACGGGTTGATTTCGTAGAGCAATTTGAATTCGTGCTGCGCTGTCTTGTCTTCGTCGCTGATGGTGTCGAGTTGGTATCCAGAGATCCGACCGGTCTTGTAAACAACGGCTAATGACACAGGTTCCTCCTGAATGAGCTTCAAGGAAACAACAGGACCAGAAAGTTCAATTTCAGTGACATCACCAGACTCTTCGATACGTCTCAAAAAAACATTCCTCTTTCTCTCTCTGACAACCACAAACACCACCACCTTCTCAGCAGTTTTCAGCACAACAGCAGGACACAAGATCTCTGCTAACGGCGAGACAGCAACCGAAGAAACAAGTCTTGGTGCAGGACGCAGAGTATGTCTCGAGACACCAGAAGCAGAGATCGCGAGGTCGATTTGGCTGCTGGTAGATTTTGGCGACGAGACGTGGACTGCGGCGGCTTTGTTTGTGCCCGTGATTGCGGGCAGTGTTGATATTGTGAATGGCAGTGATATGGACATTTCTGAATATAACAGTAAGAAGAACAAAAGAATATGAGATATGAGATAAAATACAAAAGGGAGAGTTGTGTGCTGGGAGAAAAATATTTCGAGCAAGGTTTACCCCTGATTAGTTAATTGCTGAGTCGGCTGTCTATGCAGGCTGATAGCTGTAGGTAAGTACAAGATGCATACATTTGTATCTGGAAAAGTAATCAGAGAGCAGATAGAACTGCTTGTTTCGCTTTCTACGACTGATTTTGAGTTTGCTGACGATGCAACAGCGCAGCAGGGTCCTTCACGACAACTGCATTCGGTGGAGTTTGGTGAACTGGTTTGCGAGGGACTTGCTGGATCTGGAAAGAGTAAACAAGTAAATGTGGGAAGAGGTTTGGAAGAGGACTTGTTGCTGTGCAGGAATTGTTTGGGCTTTTGGAAAGTGTTCATACAGGGCGGTTTGCTTGTGAGTTGTCAGCACATTCAGAGCAGAATACCATAAAGAGCATAGAATATCAGAGATACCAGGAATATCACAAAGAGACATTGTTCTTAGATCAGGGACCAGAAACACGTTCAATAGTATGGCTACTTTGGCAAATAATCTCATCACAGCACTGCTGGATGAATGCAAAGGTCCTGAATCCAGAAAATCATGCAAAGCGATCTTTCCGCTAGATACGAGATAAGAGTGCTGTCTCGCGAGGTTCATATGGCTCTGGTGTTGGTGCCGATGGCGTCGGGAGTGTTTCCTTTGCAGTGGAGCTGTTTCGAGCTTGGATTTCGTTAGGGCCATTTGATGAAGAGAAGGAGCAGTAGCAACACGCAGCAGAAGAAGAAGAGGAGGAGGAAGTCGAGCCACAGATCATCTGGCAGATCCTCTATGGTCTGGAAATACTTCATCAGAAACACTACCGCCGGTAGACTTACATGCCACGCCCCGATGAAACCTCGTTTTAAACTGATATGTGGATTATTGTATGCGCATGACAAAGAATTTACTGCGACATTTACTGAGAGCGCATCTATGGTGGTTGTTGTTGCGCGGGTGTTGTGGAGTGCCCGAGGAGACAATTGCAGTTTGAACAGCGAAAACTACGATAACGACAGAAACAGCAATAGCAAGAAGATATACGACGGCCAGTCTCAATAGTCTGGGGGTTCTTTACAAAAACAACTTTTCGCGCAACCTGCAAACTTCTTCACAAAGGGCAAAAATTCTATTCGATGAAATGTCTTTGTCGGCGAAGAATTTTCTCAGGCATCTGAAGGATTATGAATGAGTTTCTGGAGGAGGTGAGAATGCAATGAAATTATTCCGCAAGTGCCATTACAAGTGCTGTGATTGAGAATGCTGTAGATATCGAGGATACTGCAGATATTGAAAATCCAACTACACAGATGGAAGGATACAGACGAATAATTAAACGGTTGAAGCATCAGCAGAAGCAGCATCAGAATCAAGCACAACGCCATACGCTTCTCTACTCTAAATCCTTTTGGTTACTAACAAAACACCATCATTGCTTCTGTTATTTTCGACCGGTATAAACTATTCAGATGATGGACGAATTCAGGGAGTCTGTGAAGACGCTTAATCCGGGCGCTATTCCGACATTTGACGATCTTTTAACAGATTCTAGTCTTGACTTGAATGTACAATATAATATAATAGTATTCTCATGTTATTTATAGAGTATGATATAATACTGGTCTAGGCTAGGGCTAGGTGTCAGCGTCAGCCTGATCTCACTCTGAGCTCGAACTCCCAGCTTCTTCTCTCGTCACCACAACATGGATCTCTCTGGATTTCTCCCTGTAAGTCTTCTAATCAATCTATAATGTATTTTATAGAGCAATGCTAATTGAACAGAGTCTGGCGGCGGCGCTGGACAAACCCGGTTTCAACTGGAAATACCTCGTCCTAGGCTTCTCCGCCTCGAAATTCGTCTTTGAATCATACCTTTCCTATCGTCAGTATCAAGTTCTCAAGCGCAATACTCCGCCTAAAGCGCTGGAAGGTGCTGTTGACGAGGAAACATTTACGAAAGCGCAGACTTATGGACGCGCAAAGGCAAAGTTCGGGATCGTGAGTGCATTGTACAGTGCGGTGTTGGACGCGGGGATGTTGTCTGGAGATATCTTGCCGAAAGTGTGGGGATTTGCGGGAAAATTACTGGCTTTGTATGCTCCTGCAAGGTTCTCTGGAGTTGTATGTATTTTTCTGCGTGAAAGAAAGAGGGTTCATGGCTGACAGTGTAGATATCGCAATCGGTGGCATTCTTCCTTGGTACAAACCTGATCTCTTCTGTGCTTTCGCTTCCAGTGACTGTTTACTCAACATTTGTACTGGAAGAAAAATTTGGGTTCAACAAACAGACTCCTTCGTTGTTTATCTCCGACTTTCTCAAGGGACAGATGCTCGTGGCTGTGATTGGAAGCCCGTTGATCGCCGGATGCTTGAAGATCATCGACTACTTTGGCTCCAATTTCTTTTACTATCTCTGGGTTGCGGCTCTTGTATTCCAGTTATTTATGGTGACTATTTTCCCGATTGCTATTGAGCCATTGTTTAACAAGGTGACTCCAATGGAGGATGGTGAAGTCAAGACCGAGGTCGAGAAGCTCGCAGCCAAGTTGAACTTCCCGCTGCGAGAAGTGTATCAGATTGACGGATCTAAAAGATCTGCCCATAGCAATGCTTATTTTTACGGACTTCCATGGAGCAAGCGGATTGTCATCTATGACACTTTGCTAGAGAAATTTGAACCAATCGAGACTGTTGCCGTTCTGGCTCATGAACTGGGCCACTGGAGCTTATCCCACACATCGCAGTTTATGGTTGTCAATCAGGCGTATATATTTTCGTTATTTGCGGCGTTTAGCGCATTCATCAAGAATAAATCGTTTTATCAGAGTTTTGGGTTTACTACTCAGATGCCTGTTATGGTTGGATTTATTTTGTTTGGCGATATTTTGAGTATGTATCTCTAATTATTTTGTTTGGTAGATGCTAATAGTGTAGCTCCGTTGAATAGTCTGTTGCAGTACAGTATGAGCGTTCTCAGTCGCAAGTTTGAGTACCAGGCTGGTGAGTCCTCTTTTCTTCTCGTTTTTATGTAAATGCTAATTGAATAGACGCATTTGCGGTGAAATTGAACTACAGCGAGGAGCTTTGCAATGCACTAATTAAGCTTCACATTCAGAATCTGGGAACTATGGATGCAGACTGGCTTTATAGTAGTTATCATTTTTCGCATCCGATCTTGCCAGAGAGATTGAGAGCGCTTGGATGGAAGAGTTCCAAGAAGGATGAGTGATTACTCTGTGCTATTATATAGTGTGGTAGAGTGTTGTAGGCGGCGATGGGATTGTAAATAGAATCTGGAATACATCAACTACTTATATATTGTATTATATTATTCTTGTTCTATTCATTATTCATTATTCATTCATTATTACCTGAAAACTTGGCAGTACTTGGCAAGTCCTTGCAATACTCTTCTATTCTAAGCAATACAGTAAAGCGATTGACTTTTCTACTATGTTATTATAGTAATATGATAATAATGTTGCATTTCTTATTGTATTGTTATAATAATATTCAGAAAGATACAACACAAGAATATGTATACAATGAAAATGACAATTGGTAAGAGGACATGCTTGGCAATACTAGCCAATAGCAGCACTGCTTGCATGTTTTCTATGTTTTCTCCATTCTTCCATTTTATTCCATTATTGATATTTTTATTGTATTAATCAATTGTATTATAGCATTATAGTATGATATTATAGTAGTATAGTATGGCGCAAATAGACGTACGAAAGCCTCTAAACCTTAAATCTGCCCTTATTCGTTTCATGTTGGCATTTGAATAATGCTGTCAGTTGTTTTATACAGTTTACGAATAGAATAGCATTAACAGCAATAGAGTAATAATATAATCGTATTACAATACTATAAATAGTAATATACATGTAATTACGCAATCAGCAATTAGACGAAAAGACAAGGTTTGGCCTGGCTTCGCGCGCACTATTTACTACTTGCCACACTCTCCACCATCCTTTCCTCCCCTCTACACTACTCTGCTCTACTCAATTCAACTCCTTTTGAGATATCGCAATAATGGCCTGGGACCAGCTGTGGATTGACAAACCGCATCTGGCGTACGCCATCATTGGCGGCTTCACAACAATCTTCTCGCTCATTTCGTTGTTTGTCAAGGAGAAGCTGTACATCGGCGAGGCCAGTACGTGTTCTGTTCTATCGTATTAGTGGATGCTAACAAGAATAGCTGTTGCAACTATCACTGGAGTGATTTTTGGTCCTTACGCAGCCGACCTCTTCAACCCGGCGTCCTGGGGAAACGTGGACTTCATCACTCTTGAAATCACCCGCGTGGTCTTGATCGTCCAGATCTTCGCAGTCGCAGTCGAACTTCCCAAGAAATACATGCTTCGCCACGCTGTTTCTGTCTTTATGCTGCTTGTTCCGGTCATGACGTTCGGCTGGCTCATTGCGTCTGTGTTTATCTGGAAACTTGTGCCGACGCTGCGCTGGGTTGAAGCTCTCTGCGTCGCTGCTTGTATTACTGCAACCGATCCTGTGCTCGCGAGTGCCGTTGTCGGAAAGGGAAAGTTCTCCAAAAGAGTTCCCGGGCATTTACGAAATATCTTGTCTGCAGAGTCAGGCTGCAACGACGGCATGGCCTTCCCTTTCGTCTGTACGTAAAACCACATACTCTTGCTAGTCTCAGAAGAATGCTAATAGAACAGACCTCGCGCTCTATCTCATCAGATACGAAGGCCACGCAGGAGAAATCATCAAAAACTGGATCACACTCACCGTTCTCTACGAATGCGTCTTTGGCTGTATTCTTGGCGCACTTATCGGATACAGCGGGCGCCATGCAATCAAATTCGCTGAAAAACACAATTTAATCGATCGCGAGTCTTTTCTTGTATTCTATTTTGTTCTCGCGTTATTTTGCACAGGAGTTGGTTCGATCCTCGGCACGGACGATTTGCTGGTCGCGTTCTCTGCAGGAGCTGCCTTTGCTTGGGATGGTTGGTTTACCCACAAAACTGAAGAATCCCATGTTTCCAACGTTATCGATTTACTTCTCAACTTGGCCTACTTTGTCTACTTTGGATCTATCGTCCCATGGCATCTTTATAATTCCCCGTCATTAGGCTTATCGCCCTGGAAGCTGTCAATCATTGCTATTTTGATCATTCTATTCCGGCGTATCCCCATTATGCTCGCAATGAAACCCTTCATCCCCGATATCAGGACCTGGCGCGAAGCTCTTTTCTGCGGCCACTTTGGCCCTATTGGTGTCGGCGCCGTCTTCATCTCAATCCTCGCCCGTGCAGAATTGGAACACGATGAACCTACACCCATGGCCGAACTTCCTCCTGAAGGCTCTGAGAATTATATGATTGTAGCTACGATCTGGCCAATTGTTTCGTTCATGATTATTGCCTCGATTATTGTGCATGGCTCTTCTATCGCTGTCTTCACTCTAGGAAAGAGGCTTAATACAATGGCGATTACGATGTCGGTGACAACTGGCAATCAGTCAGGTCCATCCTGGCTTCAACGACTTCCTAGAATGGAATCCTCTTCCAGTGTTTCTTTCAGAAAAGTCGAAACTACTCAGAATGATACCATCAACAGATTATTCCATCGCAACGCAGCCGGTCTTGCTGAAGAAACGCGCCCTCCAGCAAAAGCAGCCGGCCGTATGGCGCGTCCTAAAAAGCGCACGAAAGCAGAGCGTGAAGCGCGTCGTCAACAAAGACTCGACAAGGAAGCTGCGATCGCTGAGCTTTCGGCAGCGGATTTTCCTGCCGGCGCCGATATTCCTGAGCAAATCTTGCAAGCGGATGAAGAGACTGTCGAAGAGCGGATTAATCCCGCGAAGCATAACGTGTATCAAGAAGGCGATCATTTTATTGTCGAAGATGAGGATGGAGAAGTTTTGACTACGATCGACTCGAGCTCTGGAAAGCCTAGTTCATGGCAAGAACCTGCCTTCCCGCGTATCGACACCGAGGACTCTTTGTCCTCGCGTCTTCGTCGCAAATCATCCTCCACAACCCCCGCCGCCGAACCTCGCCGCACGCGCGCGATAGCCTACCAACTGGATGACGAAATCATAGTCGAAAACGAGGAAGGCGAAGTTATTCGTCGGTACCACGTTAACCGGCATCACACCTCCGCGCGGCCGGGCGGTGAGAGTTCACTTGATCGTGCTTTAGGATGGGTTGGATTACGACGCGGCGCAGGTGCGCCGTCTAGTGGGAACAAGACAAGCGATTTAGAAATGCAGCGGTTTGATTCGAATTTAGAAGGCGCCTCCTCTTCGGCTGAATCGTCGACTGCAAGCGGCTCTGGTTCTGGGTCTGGCACGAAGAGTTCACCGCCTGGAACTGGTCTTGAGAAAGAGGACCTTCCGCGAAACTTTTTACAAAGACGCGCGGATGAAGAGTTGTTACCTGTCAACATCTCGCATCATAAACATAAACAGGGAGTCACGCGAGAGGAAGATGATGACGAGGAAACTCCTGCTGAACGGAAACGACGGATGGCTGCATTGAGAAGTGCGGATGAGGACGAGGAAGAAGAGAGTCCTGCTGAGCGAAAGCGAAGACTAGCTGCGCTAAGAAGTGCTGAGGAGGAGGATGATGATGATGAGGAAACACCTGCTGAACGAAAGAGACGGCTAGCAGCACTAGGCCAACCTGAAGCCTCTGACGATTCTGATGAAGAAGACGATTTTGACTACGACTCTGGAGAGGATGACGAGGAAGAGGAGGAGGATGAGTACACATCTGACGGCGGCGCATCAACCTCGCGAAGCAGATCGTCGCAGGAAATACCATCCCGGATCTCCTTTGCGGGTGAAACAGACCATGAGCGACGACGACGTTTCGCCGCACTCGGCATCGCGCCAGGCGGAGGAAATGGAGCAGCAGGAGCGGGTGGAGGGGAGGATGATGGACAGAGTAATGCGAGAGGAATTACGTGGGGCGAAGTTAAGAGGTCAAAGTAAGACTCTATTGTGTGTGAGTTTGGGGAGTGCGTGAAGAGATGGCGTAGGTGGAGTTGTTTGGCGATTACGCATCTTCGTTTTCAGCATACAATCTATTGTTGATCGTGAGTAATGTGCAATTTATCGTTGGTTTGAGTGCGTCTTTTGCTTTTTCGGCATCTTGTTTTTTTGTGGTCATGAATGGGGTCGTTCTTCATTCTTGTGATTTGCGCGTCTTGCGTTCTTTGGCATCTTGTTTTTCATGAAGATATTATAGCCATCAGGTGTATGTGTGTTATAGAGAACTATCCCGTGTCTTTGTTTGCTGCATATATATATAGCTGTCGTGTTATCTTGCTCTCGTCTTTGTGTGTCTGGACAAAAACTTGAACAAAGGAATGGCGTTTTTTGTTAGTTTATGAAGAAGGGTTTATAAATTATGTCATTGCTTTTTGTTTTTGTTGAATTCCGGTTTTATTGTTTTCAATAGAAAGTTTTTATGAGATTCTATTTGAATGCGGGTTTTTGCAATCAATTAAAAGAGTGTAGAGCGAATCTTTGCGGATTAAAGAGTCGTGGTTTGTTTGATTGCAGTATAATGGAGAAGAGGAGCATCAACTACAGCACCCAAATCAAATGGATCCTGCGAATCCCCCGCGAGGGTAATTGAGGTCGCTGCAGGAAGTGCAACAACCGCGAAGATTAGCCGTGTCACCTCTCGGTTTATATCAAGGCTTTGACAGCAACGACTTTTGAGAAATTTTTCTTTTTTTTGCAGTTTCTTTCAATCTGTAGGTGTGGTGTGCTTATGATATATGGAATACTTCTGCATGGGAATCTTCGTGTTGGTACGTGTATAATGGTATCCTGTGTTTTGCACTATATGCTTTGCTGTGTGATTTGAATTTCATATTCTCTGTGAATCAAAAGCATTAAGGGATTTTCTGTTTTTTTTTTCTTGTAAAAAATGAGATAAAAGAAGGGATTATATTAATCTTTCGAGAAGCAGAGAAAGTTGATTTGGCTATTAAAGACAAATTTTGTGCTTCTTTAAAAAGCCATTGGATGTCAGAAGTTAAGATCTATATGAATTGATTGAGAAAATGATCAAAATACTATATCGGCTTCGACTAGTAAAGAATCATGAGCGTTTTAATTCATGATGCGAAGGTAGTGGATAGGCAAACAGAACGATCTTTGTTAACCACGAATTAAAATCTATAAGCTGATAGAATAAAACAGAGAATGATATCGAAACAGCATCATGAGGCAAGCGTGGATTCTAAAAAAATGCAGCGCAGAATATTCTTTTATAACAACGTGTTGTTCATACATCTTCAAGTGGAAGAAAGAGGCATTTCTTTTTATCAGGTTCACAACTGAAATGCAAACAAGTAATAGTACAAGAAAAAGATATTAATATCCATCCTGAGAGCGTAAAGGATTAAAATTCCTCAATGAATACTCATAATCAGCCGATTCCAGATGTAAAAAGAGACGTATTGCAAATGAAAGCATAATAAAACTGGAGATTTCATTAGACAAAAGATGGAAAATATTTTCTTTATCAAATCATTTCATGAGGTTGTAAAAATAGAGTAGTATCTCCAATCGCTTTTTCCAAGAATTCATGTCACGGCATGTGGAGATTTACAGGATCCACAAACAAGACACGTTATCGTAGGGTTTAGGAAGTCATATTAACAATTTTTTTCTTGAGATTTGTTGTGGATGCTGTTAAAAAGCGTGTTCCTAAATAAGATCTTATTTGTATATAATGAAGCTATCAGAACATCTCAAGAATCAAAATATCTACGGTGACGCTCTTCAAATTCCTGCGCCAAAGCGCAAATTGCATATTTCCCTGAATGTATCTTACCAAGTCTAACTTCTTTATATTCAGAATCTCTTGAGCAGACAGTAAAATGTTGAATGCACAAAGATATATAATGCACATTCTTCATTAAAGCAGCATATCACAACAGCCTGATTTCCGCAATGAAAACTCCACAGCAAACAAATGAGCAAAATAAAAGATGAGGTATTTAAGTCTGTCTTGAGATATCACCTTTAATTAAACAAGAACCACAAAACTAGATATATATATGAGGCAGTCATTCTCAAGGTCCTTTTACTAGTTTTAATTAATTTCAGGCTAGAAATTTCAAATGAATACACAAACAAGGATATCTTACATTTTGACATAACTTCGACTTTTTTCTTGCTGTTTCTATCTCCAGATAATAATCTTGCTTATTTTCTAGTAATCTCCTAATTTTCATTATTTAGACGCAACAACTGCTTGTTCGATGATCAGATCACCCTTGGATCTTGCAAGAAAATCACTTTCAACGAACTGCACGTCAGCTTTTTCGCACTTAATTCCACTATTATTTAACAGTGATCAAAGTGATAAACATTGAAGAGCTGAGTTCCCGTTTGTTCTTTACTATTTAAAACTTGCAACAAAGATCAGACTAGATTATTAGGATTGTATTATTTCATGTACAGCCATACAAAACAGTTCAACGTCAACTAGTTCACAAACAACAATACGTTTTTCACTGTATCGTATTATAAATACGTGAAACAACAAAGGAATCAATAGCAGAAAAGTAACATCGTAGAATTGAAAACTTGGCGTATCTAACCGACGAATCAGGAAACTGGTAAATAATTCGCACACACACACACTGCTAATTCACTCTATTCAGTTTAATATAAATGTACACTATTACTCAACGTGACTTGCGGGGTAGAGCTAGGGAGAAACTTTAAAATGTATAATGATAACGTAGTTTTGAGAGATGTGTTAATCACCTCAATCGCTAGATTAGTTTAAACTATGTTTACGTTTCTCCACATTTGCCAGCGTAATGCGAGCACTGCTCAGCAGAATAGATTATATCACAATAGACAAATAATGATTAAATTAGTACAATAAAAAATGCAAAATCTAACGCCATGCAACTGCACAATATTTGTAACTAGCACAGCCAGTACAGCATTAAGTAGGCTGGACGATGACAGTGTCTGCGTCCGCTTCAGTAACGACGTTCCTGACCTGAATAGAAAACGGGACACATGTTCGAGGAACCTCTGCAGGAAAGTACATAGCAACGTACTGCAGCTTGGAGTATCCAAACGGGTCTCTGATGACGTCGTCTTTGCAGGCAAAGAAGTTCTTTGTTGAGCCCGCGATGGAAAACAAGCCCATCGGCGTCACGTCGATGCCATACACTGGCTTTTCGTCTGTGAACTGCACAACGTGGTCGACGACGGTCAGGTACGACGGCGGCGTGTCCAAGGCAAAGTCTGTGTGAAACGAGCCATTGAACTTGTCGTAGAAGAGCGTTTCGCCTTTGTATGAGCCAAAGCCGCCGAGGAAGAAGTAGGCTGTTCCGGGGCCTTCGTGGAGCGGATATAGGCCTAGTTGAGCGACGGCAGGGTTGCTTGTGAGTGCGCGCAAAGTCACTGGAACTGAGCAGGACGCGAGTGATATTATGGCGAGAAGTATTAACAACATTGTACTGTACTGAGTGGTGTAGTGTATGAAGAAGAGAAGAACGAGAAGAGTGGAAGATATATTTGGATCAAGTGGACACTCTAAGCAAGCTCATCGCAATGTCTCAGTACGGCGTTGCACTAGTCTTATTCTAGACCAGCAAATTACTGCACTGTGACGTTGCAGCACGCATAGTCAAGAACTCTAATACGTGCAGGTGATCTTAAGAAACTTTATATTACTCGATGTACTGCAATTGTTTACGGAATAGAATAGAAAATAATATTACTAATCACTTAGCGGTGTGCTTAGTCGACCTGATACATTGACATAAGCTGCCTATTTATAGAACATCACTATGTGCTACTATTATAATACTATAATACTATATACTTGTATTTTTATAGCATTCTAGTAGTATATTACATCGCCTCCGCAACGTTGCATTGGCCGGGCCCTACAGGTCGGTTCTCGCTCGCAACGGCTCGCATTGATTACTACTGAATTACCACATAATGCATTTTCAGTATTATATTAGCATAATATAGCGCAGATTATTGGGTAGCATAATATATATTAGCTTTATATGGCAGAAGTAATAGCAGATTAGTGTAGTATTAATATAGTAATAAATACCGAATGGTTTGTTGACATGTATCCCTATTGGGCTGATTGAATTACAGTGTATAAATATAGTAGTATATAAAACATAACATTACAATTATAGAACGACATAGAATAAAGTGTAGCTGAGGTAATAGCTACAAACAATACACTACTGACTGGTTTATATGTTTGCAATAGTTTGCATACTAGTCTTCGTAATATATAATACAAAGCGCTGCATGAAATTATACTTCAGTAACATTGCTAGAATTGGAAGACTACAATTTGCTAAGTCCGGGCCGTACTACCGTTACACACCTAACCCTAACTATTTGATTCGTACTTATTGTCGTGTCGAAGTGTGTGCAAAAGTGCCGGCAACGAGCAATTATTGAATATTTAAGGGTTGGGGTAAGAGCTACGGTTAGTTTATCGGTATTACAAACATTGGGTATAGTACCCCTTCGATTCAACTAATGGTAGCAAAGTTGTAAGTTTATTACTAATATCATAACACTAGGGCTTTTTTATAAGGTTTGTTTGTGGGATTACTATTTACAAGATTAGAGTTAGATTAGCATCATGAATTGCTTTATAGATTTCTACGTGAAATCGTTATTATAGTAACTGCTGTTGTAGTTATATTTACGAGTATTCTATGAGAGTGGCAATAAGTTGCAATGCCATGATATTGGGTAAGGGCCTTAATGCTGATTGATCTGTATTCGTACATCCGCATAATTCGCGTTCTGTTTATTGGATTTATATTATTAAAATAACACTAATTTATACTATATAGCACTATAGCAATACTGTTATTCCTATATCGTATAGTAATGAGTAGTGTATGAAGATCCGTCGGAGCCGAGGCTGACCAGTGGCGACTGACTACTTCTAGCCTTGATACACACTTGGCACAGTTAAAAGTAGTCACTACTTGCACACTAATACAAATACACTGCGGCCGCTAACTTGCACGAGCATCACTCTTCTCGTCAGCTACACAACACATCTACACTACGACACACTACGACACACACACACAGATACAGATACAGCAGATTAGCAAGAGCTATAAACAATGGCAGGAACAGATGACATCGTCATCCTGGGAATCCCCCTCAGCTACATCATCGCTGCCTTCCTCACCGCATCCCCCATCACCTCCTATGCTGACCAAATGTTCTACGTCTGGCGTAGGAAATCATCAGATGGCTTTGCTCTAGATACCTGTGCTCTTCTGATTGCAGTCTCAACTCTGCGCATCTTCTTCTGGTTCGGCCGTGACCTCGAACTTCCTATCTTCCTCCAATCATGCTCAATGCTCGGCGTGCAGCTCGTCTATCTCAAACTCGCTCTGATGTACATGCCTGCTGCCTGGAGAAGAGCACAGTCAATGGAAGACGTGTTTATCCCATTTAGAAGACCATTCTATTTCTGGCAGTGGAAAAGTGATTGGAAGTTTTATCTGGTGTGTATCCTTTCCTATCTCTTTATGTTTTAATCTCGTGTCCTTGTCTCTCTCGCGCGCTACGATCTCTACTCAACACTCAGCTCAGTCTTCCACTTTATCTACTACAATTCCCTTCTTTACGCTGATGTTATCTTGCGCTCATGCTGTGTTGTTGATGCTATGAGTGGATGAGCATAAGGTTATCTCTTATCGCTCGCGTGATGAGCCGCACCGGCAAGCACACACACACACACACATTCTCAGAGCAGCCAGGCACCGGTGTATCGATAGACATCAGATTGACTTGTTGCTGCGCTCTTGACCCGGGTAACTGCTGCACCTTGACTCGGTAGCTGATACTGTACAGAGTGTTGACGAGACAGAGAACATGAATGAATAATACTAGAAGAATACTAACATGTACAGTGCATTGCAATTTTCATGGGCACCTTGGCAATCCTCCAACTTATCTTCCGCTCCTTCGATACCTGGTTCGCGCTCATCGAACGCTTGGCCGTCGCTCTAGAAGCAGTTCTTCCTTTGCCTCAACTCATCCTCAACTACTCCCGCCACTCTCTCTCCGGTTTCAGATTCACACTACTCTTTGCCTGGGTTTCCGGTGACTTTGTCAAAACCCTGTTCTACTATATTGACGGCCAAGCTTATTACTACCAAATAGGCGGAACATGTCAGACTCTACTTGATTTTGCTATTCTTGGTCAGTATATCTACTACTGGCGCAAAAAACGTCAAGAACAAAAGAAACAAGCCGCTCTTGACGATCAAAACGTTGAAACACTGTCGCTAAATGATACCCCGATAACTCCATCAGAGACTGACGCATTGTTGGCGCACGAGGCGCCTATGCCGCGCGCCTCTATCGAAGAAACACGCATTTCACCCGCGCCTGAAAAGGAGGAAGATGTGCAGGCTGTGGGTAGTTCGGAGAGTGATGATGGTGCGTCGATGTCGTCGTTTGCGAAGCGGAAAGCTGCCGAGGTTATGGTGTAACTTGTCAGCCCCGAGAACTGTGATTAGAGGATAAATTCTCTGATCTCTATCTGCAGTGTACGAGATAGCTGAGGTATTTGTACACTCTTAGAGATATGCCTTTACAAACGAGCGAATGCAGAACATTAAATCTGCTGTAATTTACTTTACTTGTACCTCGTCAGAGGGTTGCGAGCTAGCACTCGATTAACGATTACGGATTTACATACATTTACGTGGTTTTTTTCCTGGGATTTGCTTTTAGATATGGCGTTTTTTGCTGCTACTACTGCGTTGTTACTTTAATATGACTGGTGTGCTAATGATAGTTGTGCGTGGCCTAATTTGTTATAGAAACAAGTGTGTTTTTGAGTACATGTTCTAGGAGTTTTTGATTGAGAAGTTGGAAGGAAGTGGTTCTTGTTGTATATATTTGAGATATATGTTTGTGAGGAGGAGTGGTTGTAGATAGAGAATATATTTGCATTTAATGATGAGGAAGTTTGGAACCCTACTATAAGGCTTGAAGCAGAGGGATCTGGTTAGAACACGCGTTCATATCAAGATTTGTCACTGTTACTGCGCTTTTTCTTGCAATGTATTATGATCTTTGAATCTCAGGAAAACTCACTTAAAAAGAGCATGTTCTTGGTTTCAACTCTCAACTTTGAGAATCAAAAACGCTGTCGCATATCAAGAACTGTATTATTCTTCGACTCTTGATATTTCTTCCAGCTTAAAATAATTACAAAGCTGGGTGCATAACTATCTCCATTAGAGCGCCTGCTTCAAAAGATCATTGCAATGAGATGCTAGTGCTGTTGTACGATATATAAATACCCTAATCACAGAGCTTTTGAAACAAGAATACAAAGAAACAGGACAATTCATTCATCATCAAATCTACTTCTTATATCGACTAAGAGATTAATAAAACTACATTCTCTACATCAAAATAACTCGAATATATGTTGACGTTGAACGTATCAAAGTACGGTACAGAACATTCCATATATACGTATAATCTAGGAACTTGTTGGATTCCCCTTCTGCGTACCAGTCGCGATTACGAATGATCCCAACTCACCGTATCGCAGCCATCTTCAATAAGCAACTAAGACTGATCCCAACTCAACCGTCTCGCAAGTCTCTGCAGATTCTCATCCGACTCAACTTCATGCATCGCTCTCTCCATCTTCTCCTTTTCAATCGCTTCTTTCTCTCTCGTAACTTCTTCATTGCTAGGCGGCATTCCTTCATTCATAAGGTCGAGCTTTTTGGCTTCGTCGAATGTAGACATTACGTCTTTAAGACCTTGCGTGCCGAGCATTAATGTACCGCTGGGGAGAGGGCCGCCGATAACTGATTTGAGCTCGGATACGGTTTCGGATTCTTCGCGGAGAAGTTGGAACATGCGGGATACGCGGCCGATAGCAATAATTTTCTGCTTAAGCGCTTTCCGACGTTGGTATTCAGAGTCGGCGTCGGTCGTTTGTTCGGGAGCCTCGGATGGTGAGGTTGCGGTGACAGCGCGCATGAGTTCGCGGTCTTCGGCGGAAAGAGGAGTTTGTTCGTCGAGTTCTTCTTTTGTGCAGATATTTAGAATTGCAATCAGCATTTCTGTAATTTTAGACCCGACGAAGGGTAACGACCAAGTAAAAACATCCATGAAATTCGGCAGCCAATACGGATGTGGCGAGCAGTTGAACTGGCGGATATTCATGACGTTGTTTTCGTACTTGAGTACAGCGGCTTTGTTGTGGTATGTGTCTGTGTAGTTTGGCGCGGAGAAGATCGTCATGAGAGAAGGAAAGCCTGTGTTTTGGGTCTTGCGGTACATTCTGTATCCTGCGTCTTGTGCTTCATGAGCGCGAATGACAGAGAGAAGGTTATTCTTTTCAAGGAACGCGCAGGTAGCTGCGTAGGAGAAGGAATAAGAACAGCCTCTTGCGCGGTTGGTCTTGAAATGCTCATCGGTTTTTTCACTGCCAAACTCTTCTAATGGATCAGCCCAGAGAATGTCGCACATGAGACCGTGCGAGGGGGGTTCACGGAAACGGTTGATTGACCGGATATCGTCAAGGGTGTGAAGGTCGGGAGAGAGACCACCATGGATGCAGAGGAATTGGCGATTCATCACAGCTCCAAGGGGAAGGGCACAAAACGATTCCAAACAAGTCTCGTAGAATTCTTCAGAGTATTTGTGTTTGCATTCGATTTTGAAGGTGAAAAAGTCAGTGAGATGGCGGCACTCATGATTTCCACGGAGCAGCCAGAATGAGTCTGGGTACCATATCTTGAGTGACCAAAGGTACAGTACACACTCGGTGGAGAAAGTACCTCTGTCAACATAATCACCTAGAAACAGATACTGAGTGTTCTTAGGGTCTCCGCCTATTTCAAAAAGCTTCATCAGGTCGTAGTACTGTCCATGCACGTCACCACAGACAATAAGCGGTGCATCAAGCTCCAGTAAAGTAGGCTCTTGACGAAGGATCTCTGTTCCTTTGCGGATGATGTATGATGCTTGCTCTTCAGTCAAACGTCCTTCACGAGCAAAGTGCTGTTTAAGGAACTGCAGATTCGGCTTAGACGGATCGTCAGCATCAAACACTTGCTCGTTCGTGGGGGTAAACGTCGCCGGTGCCTGCACATCTACTCTATTAGCACTATACAGCAGTATGATGGTGAATAGATATCTACCTTTGACGATTCGCTCAACGGTGGAAACAACGGTTCCGTCGTCCATTTTGTACTCTGTCAAATCGATTGTCGGAACCGGATTCTTTGCTTGGAACGCGCGGATCGCGTTCTCAAGTTTTTGAGTGTTTTCTTTTGCGATTTGGTCTGCCATTCTGTTTGATCTCTGTATTTCTGATGTATCTGATCTATGTATCAGTGTGGTCCCTGAATTTAGACTGACGCAGCACTGGCACTTATTGAACAATTGGTGCCGACAGACAATCGGTACTAACAGACAATAGTAATAACAGCAGTGATAGTAATAACAGTACACACTAGTAAATAATAGATATACAAGCAGGATCGCAAGAGTCTTTGGATTGCGCGGTTCAGGCGCCTGTGAGCGCACACAATACAGCGCACTGAACTGAACTGGGTCTAAACTGAACTGAACCGCTAGAGCGGCTGGAACTGGTTACTCTTCACACTTCATATGATATATCATATACAATTGCATACACAATATCAAATACATGCAATATCTGAATGCTGAGCTGAATAATCACAATGAACGACGAGCGCCGGCAGTCGCCGTGGCAAAGCAAGACTTTTGGAACGATGCTTTCTCTGCATTTGGACCGTCCGGTGAATGCAATGTATGCTGTACTTTCTTCCTATAAATCCAATAATGCTAATATGCCAACAGGTCAATATCTCCTTCCGGACGTGATGTAGTTCTTGCTTCGTATGTATTCTCTTATTTGTTTTTGCTATAATGCTAACAAGCGTAGTCGAAGCGGACTCTACATCGTCGACCTAGATGACCCTCATCGTCCGCCGCGATTCCTCCGCCATACAACTCTCTGGGAAGTCGCAGACGTGCAATGGTCTCCTCACGCTGCAAAATACGCCTGGGTCATCTCTACTTCGAATCAGAAAGCAATGGTTTGGAATCTTGCCAGGCCGTCCGAAAACGCAATCGAACACGTCCTGCATGCTCATACTAGGGCCATCACAGACATCAACTTCCACGCACACGATCCCGAACGACTTGCTACGTGCGCAGTTGACGCATTTGTGCACTGCTGGGACATGCGCATTCCTGCGAAACCGGTCCAGAGTTTCTGCGACTGGCGTGCATCCGCGACCCAAGTCAAATGGAACAGGCAGAATCCACACGTCGTCGCCTCCTCCCACGATAGATTCGTCAGGATCTGGGATGACAGATTTGGTGCACGTCCACTGCGCTCTATTGATGCTCATGCTACAAAAATCCACGGTGTCGACTTTGACCGGCGCAGCGAGACAAAACTCATCACTTGCTCTCTGGATCAGACAGTCAAATACTGGGACTACTCAAACGCAGAGGACATACCCACGCGCGTCATACACACGGGTTTTCCTGTCTGGAAAGCGCGCCACACCCCGTTTGGCGACGGCTGTCTTGTAATGCCCCAACGAGGCGGTCGAAATGCTCTTTACCTCGTCAATAATCGTTGTTCCACTACCGGCGAAGAAGAAATGCAGCCAGTAACCTCCTTCACCGGACACACTGAACCTTTAAAGGAGTTCCTATGGAGATCTAGAGGTGGAGAATCTGGCATTGATAATCGTGAATTCCAATTAGTAACCTGGTCAAAGGATCGTGATCTAAGACTGTGGAAGGTGAACGATACAGCTTTGGATGGCGTCGGACATCAGAGGAATAAGCCTCTAAAATTCAGACTCACCCGGTTAGGAACTCCTTATGTCTCTTTTAATCGCGAGCCTGAGCATTTCGTCGAAACTACACCAACAGCCCTCTCCCCCCTTCACATCCGGCCTAACTCCTCTCGAGCGCCGGTCACCCCACGGTTCAACCGCACCCAAAAATACATGACCCGCGGCAACAAACGACAAGACAAAATCTCCCATCTTAACTGGCTTTCGGGTGTTCGTATCGGCCGTGCCGCCTTCACTCGTCTTGACGACGATAAGGACTCGGATCCAATATCGGCTGCATCTGACCGCGGTTCAAGTACAGGTGTACCCGAAAATTTTGGCGAGGAAGTTAGTATCGTCGGTCATAAATTTCCGAAAATTGTATTTGAAAAAATCGATGTTGCAAAAGGTGATCTCATCGTCACTCTCAACGGGCCCTGGGGTCACAACAACGCTCTCGTATTCATCCGACTACAGGCCTGGTTCCCGTATGATTATCCACGAAAGAACGGAGCACCTCCACGTATGGAAATTGAGCAAAGCAAAGATATCACTGACTCTGATCTTTCTAAAATGAACTTGGAAGTGAGTGAGATTGCTTCATTCCTTTCGAATCGCGGCGTGTTTTGTTTAGAAATTTGTTTACGTTATTTAATGGGGGAAAAGATCGCGATAGAGGAGTTGGAGCTCGAGGATGTTTTGTTACCGGAGTTGGAGACTGGGATGGTGTATGAAGATGAAGAGGGTTCGTCTTCGGATGATGAGATTATAATGTCACCGCCAAAGGCTGTTCTTTTCTCTTAACTCTTCTGTCGAAGTCGAGAAATTTTTTGCCAGAGCTCGAGACATGAAGATGTAGAGCGTTTCTTTAGATGAGAAGATTATCATGCCTTTGGAAGGCTGTGCTTTCTCATAATCCAGCATCTCTACATACGTTTGATCTCTGCACGGTCGCTTCAACTACTCGCTATAATGGGTGAAAAAATTGCGGCAGGGTAATTATTTCTGTTCCTTTTGTCACCATCATCTTTCTTTTATAATATTTTACTTACATCAGCTGAGCTTAGCTATTTCAAATTATCTGTGCTATGTGTACAGGTGATGATGTGAGTGTAGTACTTGATGGCAGCCTAGCACGGAGACGAACAATAGCGATCGATTGCACATTTAGGAACCGAAAAGTTTGGCGCTTGCTTCTTGAAGGTTGAGAGGTTTCATGGGTACGGAAATAATCTCGAGTCTGCGAGATTAGAGAAAACACCCGTATTTATGTAGAGTATGTTTTATCTTTTTATTGCTTCAGAATGGATGCTAATAATACAGCTGCTTCAGTTATTCTAATCTCACGTTTGAGACGGTCTCATTGACGAAAGGCAGAGTTAAGAAGCAGAATTGTGTTTGAATTATATTTGTTAAATATAATCAAATATAGATATGATTTTTTTTGCTACGCCACTCGGATACATATATTGCTCTACTACAGGAAAGCAGTTTACGAAACCAAAGTCGTGATTGATTTACAATCGTGGGATGATACTCAACACAGACACTTTTAACACCTTATTTGTCAAAATTATAATGACAAGACATAAACCAGTTTATCGACGAATGACAGCTACGTTTACCTTGATGACACAAACACAAGCTAGTCAAAACAAACACATCATCATCATGCTCCGGATTTAATTGATGCATTCGTTTGAAGCGTATCCTCACCTCTATTCTCGTTGTTCACACAAATGAAGATGAATGTGAAGATTCTTATATTCAAGATTTTGGCGTTTATTGATATTATGAAAAGTTCTATTTGGAATATATTCTATTCTTATTCTGCTCTTGCTCTTGCAATTGCTACGATTATGTGTCTTCGATCCCTTTACTCTCTCTATGCAAATAAAGAAAACATGACGACACTTATATTCACGATTGAGGCGTGTATATTGTGAAATTGCGCTCGTAGTTTGGAATATATTCTATTTTCATTATTCTTCAATGCTCTTGTTGAGTTCCTGCATATTGTTGGATAATACAATTGTCGTAGCTTACTGATCCTGCTGTTCTGTTCATTCTCACCACCACTCCTCACATTCAAAACTCCATCTCCTGTCATCTTTCTTCTACTCCTTTCTTTCTCTACTCTCTTATCCTCTATTCTCACTCCATCCACCATATCTGTCAAACATCTTTCCTCTCGCGCTCTCTCTTCTTCTCCAGCCGCACGTGGCTACGCAGTGGCTGATTACTGTGGCTGCGCAGAAAAAAATTTGTGGAAAAAACTCCCAACGAGATCCTTTTTTCTCCCATTTTCATTCACTCATCTTTTTATACACAGGAATATTGTCAAAGGAGAAAGGAGAATATGCCTGATTCTACGAGAAAACGGAAACACTCTTCTTCGCGTTCTTCTTCTTCATCAGCTGCCGCTGCTGAGAAGAAGAAGGTAGTTAAGAAAGCGATAGAGGAAGAGGAGGATGTTGACGTGGATGAGTTAGATGCAGAGTTTGAAGGCGTTGAAGGACTTGTTGGTATTAATTCCAAGTCTGAGTCTGAGTCTGATGACGAGGAGGATGAGGAGGATGAGGAAGTTGTTCAAGATGACAGCGATGAGGAGGAAGAGTCTGAAGAAATCGGACAAAGAACAATAACGGAATCAGCACCGAGCACAGCGACTAAATTCTCTGAACTGAACCTCTCTGAACAAACACTTCGCGCACTCACGCAAGATATGAAATTCGAAACAATGACCCCTGTTCAGGCGCGTACGATCCCGCCACTTCTCGCCGGCCGCGACGTGCTCGGCGCTGCAAAGACTGGTTCTGGAAAGACTTTGGCGTTTTTGATCCCTGCGGTGGAGATGCTAAGATCGTTGAAGTTCAAGCCCCGTAATGGCACAGGTGTGATTGTGGTCTCGCCAACGCGTGAGCTTGCGCTGCAGATCTTTGGAGTCGCAAGAGAGTTGATGGCGCATCATTCGCAGACGTTTGGAATTGTGATTGGAGGTGCGAATAGACGTGCTGAGGCAGAGAAACTGAGCAAAGGAGTGAATATGTTGATTGCCACGCCGGGGAGGTTGTTGGATCATTTACAGAATACGCCTGGATTCATCTTCAGAAACTGTAAAGCGCTTGTGATTGATGAAGCTGATCGGATTCTTGAAATCGGATTCGAAGATGAGATGAAGCAGATTGTCAAGATTCTGCCGAAGGAGGATAGACAGAGTATGCTGTTTTCAGCCACACAGACGACCAAAGTTGAGGACCTAGCGAGGATTTCTCTGCGTCCTGGGCCCTTGTATATTAACGTGGAGCAAGGCCATGAGGTGTCGACGGTCGAAGGACTTGAGCAGGGATACGTTGTGTGTGAATCTGACCAGCGGTTTTTGCTATTGTTCTCCTTTTTAAAGAGGAATATGAAAAAGAAGAAGATCATTGTGTTTTTGAGTTCCTGCAACTGTGTAAAGTATTTCGGCGAGCTGCTGAATTACATTGATCTTCCGGTTCTGGATTTACACGGAAAGCAAAAACAGCAAAAACGCACCAATACGTTCTTTGAGTTTTGTAATGCAAAACAGGGAATTCTTGTATGTACGGATGTCGCCGCTAGAGGACTCGATATTCCTGCTGTCGACTGGATTATCCAGTTTGATCCCCCTGATGATCCACGGGATTATATCCACCGCGTGGGACGTACCGCGCGTGGAACCTCCGGAAAAGGAAAGTCATTGATGTTTTTACTTCCTAGTGAACTTGGATTCTTGAGGTATTTAAAGGCAGCGAAAGTGCCGTTGAATGAGTATGAATTCCCGACAAACAAGATTGCGAATGTGCAAGGCCAATTAGAGAAACTTGTCTCGGGCAATCATTGGCTTCAGGAAAGTGCGAAAGAAGGATATAGAGCCTATGTACAGGCATATGCGAGTCATCATTTGAAGACGGTGTATCAGGTTGATAAGTTGGATTTGGCAAAGGTCGGCAAGGCGTTTGGGTTTAGAGTGCCGCCAAGGGTGAATTTGAGTGTGGGCTCGGCGAAGATGAAGAGCTCCGATAACTCGAGCGCGAAGAGTTCGAAGAACGAGCATAAGAACAGTTATAAGAAGCGGAGGATTAGCTCTTGAATTGTAAGAAGAGTTCTTATGATGATTACGAGAGGATAGCATTAATCTTGGCATACTGTAGTGATATATAGTACATATTACATTCTTACTGAGAAGCAGGATTTATTACTACAGGAAAAGCGAGGACTTGACTTGGTGTACTTCAATAGTTTTCTATAGTATTAGGTTACATAATAATATTACACAATATCTTACTAAATGTAGGGTTGTGGCTTGTGACTTGTGACTTGTGAAAGCAGTCACGGTCACTTTCAGTTTCAGTTTCGATAGAAAGAAGCAGGCACGCAGAGACGAGCAGAATTGATATATTGCACCATCGAACATAGTTCTTCAAATAAAAGGAATAAGGCATAAGAATAGAGATATAGTAGACGAATGTACCGCAGTGAGCGTTGTAATTGGACAGTGAGTGTGTTGTCCCAACCGGACAGGGCAACTCCCAGGCTGCAAGTGCGCAACTCCCAGGGCAACTCCCAGGTTAAACTGGTGCCACAAATACAAATACTTATTATTGAAGAGCGGGTGTGAACAGTACCCGCGATAGTAACCCCTGGCTGCACCCACACCGCTCCTCCTCCGCGATCATCACCAACAACACCATACAGCAGCACACTACGCAGCACCCTACGCAGCACCCTACGCAGCACAGCAGCAGCACAGCAGCACAGAAGAACAGCAAATGCGCTGCTAGTGCCAGCCCATGTCCTTCCACGAGTCAGTGGGCCTGCTCGCCATCTGCGACGCAATCGAAACCGTCGAGGCTGCCGCTTCTTCTTCTTCCGTGTCCTCCTCCTCCTCCTCGCCTTCCCCGCCGCCGCTACCGCAGAAACAGAAGCAGAAACTGCTGTTTGGAAGGTATTTCCACAGACAAAAACATCTGCATTTGAAGATGAATAATTCGTCGCCGTCGAGCACGAGTCCGCCGAGCACAGACAGACATCTGTCGGCTGCGGATTTGGCTGGAATGGCTGCAAGAGAGCATGCGCTCGCTCACGATCCGCCAATCGACCCGTCATTTCTGCCGATTGATCCAGCGATTGCTCCGACGTCGGCTGACTATACTGCAGCGGCAGCGTATCCGCCACTGCTGTCCAGCGTCGCCGGCGAGTCCGCGTTCCACACAATGCGCAGAGCACCTTCGCCAAAACGCAGACCGCCTCATACACACACACAACCACACAATCACGTCCAAGCAGTCACCGCCTCCGCTTCGGCTCCAGAACTGCGCTCAGAAGAGTGCCACATCTGCGGACGCATCTTCCGCGGCGCAAAAAGCTCAACCCACAAACAACAACACATTCGCCGTCTCCATCCTGATGACTATCAACCAAAACGCGGCGGCAAGAAACGCGCAATTGCGGCCGCACAAGCACAAGCAGCTGCCCAGAGCGCTCTGCAAACATATCCAGACGACAACGAAGACCGTCGCCGTCGCGTCAAAACAGAACTCGCTGTGCCTGTTGATCCTGCAATTGCAGCCATCGCAGTCAAAGACACACCATCCGATTCTGATCCTCTCCAGCCCAGCGAGTCGAATGTGGCTGCCGCGCTGGCAGAGTATAACAGCTCCCTGGATCCTAATCTGAAGCAATTGTAGACTCAAAAGTTGTCGTTTTAAAAAGTATCTTGCTATTGTAATACATTTATACTTCTTAATATTACTTTTATATACTGTTATTGTAATTGATCAGATTATCGTATGAGTGTAATTGATTTACATACGCTATCTATTCTATACAGTAGTATAGTGGAGTAGTGCAAGTGTAGTATTTATGAATTATTTACATACTGTATTATATTGCAGTTATATGCGTTAGCTGTATTATATATCTAGATATACTGTATTGAATATGCAGTAAAGTCATGCGAGAGTGTATTATGTTTAGCGGAGCATGATTTAATTCAAATATGAAATTATAATACCCAAATAGCCATCATCAAGCAGACCAGAGTGCTGAAAGTTGTTTCGCTATTTTAAAATCGAATTGATTATAACTTATAGAGTGCTAGAGCGATTGTACTGAGTATGCGGATACGGAGTTGATAGTAGCGAGAATATGAGAAAATTTGTTGGGTATCTGGTGTACGTGAACATCAGAAAGTGAAGTCGTGGTCGGAGTGTTTGAGCATCTCGTGTTGTTTGGACCGTCAAAAGCGGAATTGTGGATCTAAGTGGTCAGACAATCTCTCGCAGTTTTTGCAGATCTGAGAGGTGAAATCTGTTGAGTCGATGGCTGTTATATGGGTATAAAGCAGAATTGAGCAACTTTACGCATTATTGCCTTGTTTTGTTGAAGCGATATCATGGCTTGCTTGTGCATTAACAGACCGCACAGTGAAAAACTTCTTTGAAATATGAGAACATGCTATCTTCCTGCAAATCAGAAGAGTCTACTTAATAAGATAGCGCACAAAAACACAAATTAAACAAATTGAACATGTATCGGGTGTCCCATGAAACTTCCTTAAAGGGTAATATCTAAACATCAAATGTCGTGCCATGAGCTCATCAATTTCATTGAAATAGCTATAGTAGTTCTATATAGTACAACGAATATAACAATAGGAACGGATTTATGGTGTATATGTCTTTTAAGCTCCCGTAACCGATAATATAGAAACATCGTCACAAATTGCATCGCATGAACGCGCTACCGCTCCTACACATCAACATGGCTGCAGTAGTCTATATGGACAAAAGGTATATATAATATAAAATTATAAATAATAATAATATTATTATTATTGTAAAGGTGCCAAATTAGTTAAATCACAAAAGGAGAAAGTTTGACTTTTCGAAAAAAAATAAAAGATTTGATTATTTAATGTATTGATTCTTTAACTTCCGCACCAGGGAATATCCAAAACATCGTTACAAAGTCAGGTATCGCAATATCCTCTGTTATTGAAATGGCCTGTTGTGCCTATGGTGTTCATATGTCTGCTTGTGACAGTGAAGCTTAGGCGGTGGCCAAAGTGCTATTTTTTCCTCAATTCTCAATTCTGAACAGGTGCCCGCCTTTTCTTTGCTATAAAATGCAGCTCATGAAAGAAGTGTTGTTGTTCAGTCACTATTATTGCTGGATTGCTTCTGGTGACCTAAAAGTATACTAGAGAAGAGAAATTCTGTAAAGCTAGAAAGTAAAGAGCAATTGACCACGATAGAGGATTTTCAAGATCATTCTGAATTTGGAGACGCGTGAGGTTAGTATCAAAGTAGAACAAGTGTTTCCTAATCAGAGCCAAAAAAAAACACAGTCAGCTTACTTGACAATCCTACTACACTCCAAACCCATAGTCTCCCACTTCCTCTCTTCCTCTTCTACCAATATCAACTCAAGGACGTTGAGAGAATTCGTACACTGTTGATTAGCTTTTTTTATTCTTGGCAAAGATGCTAATGAACGTGGCATATATAAATACTTTTTGAATTGAGTTGAAAAAAGATAAAAAAGATGGAGTTTCGATAAATATAAAAGTGCTATAAAACAACCAGAAGTATGTGCTTTGATGATGAGACATAATGATGAAAGCGTACAAAATAAAGCAAAGCAGGTAACCTTTATAAATTTTGATTTTTACAAAGAGAGGAAACACTCGAGGATATTTAAAGAAAGATTGTGTTTAAAATTTGATTTAGAAATGAAAACAGCTGGATTGAAAGTATTCGGTGTATTTCATGCCACTTTTTCTAGCATTAAGATGAATGTGACATTTTTTAAAATCTGAAATGTGACGCGAATCAGAATTTACAGCAAATTTGTGCAGCATTCAAATTACCGAGCGTGAAAAGAGATGCGTTATTTGCTGGATATTTCTTCAGAATTTGACATCACTATGAAAAGGATCAGGATATAGCACAAAATTGAGCAATGAAAACTAACACTATTTCACTTCAAAAGGAATAGAACAAGCGATGTAATGAGATTAATATTTCTTCCAAATTTTGGTATTGTCAATAAGAGTTCACTCAGAATATTGCTTTTCATATTGAGCCGGAAGGTCATTCAGAGATTTTTCTGATCATCGCACAAAAAGTGCGCGCGTCACTAGATTTTATCGCAAACGATCCTCATCATCAGTTTATCCATTATATAAAAATCGTGGACTCGAATAATTGATTAATTGCTGATAACCGCAAAATTATGGACCCTTTGTACAAACTCCACAAGGCCAAATGAAATTACCAAACTATTGTACTCATCCTCAAAACGTCCCTTTGAGACAAGCCGTGACAGGTCGAATTTCACTTTTGAAAAAAGATTATCAAAAAGGAGTCAAAGCACAGTCATACCATGAATTAGCCTATAATTCATATTCTCACATTCATGATGAAAAATTAACAAAAGAGTCAATCCAGTCAAGATAAAGTCTGAAGTAACCTTGTGGAGGATCAGATAAAACTGAATCATCATGTATCTGTATCAAAACTTTAGTGATAGAATCATTCAGGATCCAGTCATGATTATGTTTATTCAGAATTATGGTATATACAAAAAACCTATAGGAGCAGTAGCTGAATCATTATGCGTCCCTATGCTTAGTCTGTAGGGTTCATGACAGAAGAACTTGAATTGTATCTTTTTGACCTCTTTAGTTCTTTACACGGTAGACATGACGTGGAACATTGAAAGAGAAGAGTTGATTATCTAGCGAATTTGTTCAGAAAATATTTAGCTGTTCGTATTATCAAGTTTGCGCAATATCTTAGTCTACTAATATGAGCAGTACAGCACCTTACGAACTGATTCCATGCGCATTCAATCTCCATATCATCAATTCTGTTAAAGTCTGAGTATACTAGAATAAAGAATCTCACAAATTTATTCAAAAATATTCAATTTTCATCATCAAAGCCGCTGCAATGACTCATTACGCCAGTATCAAGAAGGTGCGATATATATTCTCTTCCTAATTCCTATTATCCAATGAATTTGAGAATCCAAACACAAAATATAATCCAAAACCTCAAGACTCACGCCTATTTATATGTTTTTATCAATGAGACACTATAATGCATAAATTTACAGAGAATGGCTGATGGTATTGTATGATTGAGTCTCGCGCTACTCGGAGTGCGTGGTGCTGATTCAACATTTTGTATTAACACAGGAAAATAAACCTAATAGAAATAATTATACCAACACGAATGTCAGTTGCATACAAAATACTCAATATAGTTTACTATAGAAACACTAATACTCCCCTATTTAATCAAATTATACTTCAACGGTCCACTCCAATCTCTCATTCTTCGTCCATATACCTGCAAAATCGGGATAACTATAAACACGGCAGCGGAGACGGCCGCCTGGATGCCGAAGGAGACGTCGCTACCATCTTTTTGAGCCCACGCGATTTGGAAATAGGATATGATAAAACCGCCGACGGTACGGCTCATGTTTATTGTTGCTGCGATTTCGCCTGAAGCCTCGGGGTAGCAGTCGAGGAGGTAGGCCAGGAGTGCGACGGTGTTGATCATGAGACCAAAGATGAACATGCCCCAGCCGACGGCAAGAGCCGCCCAGTGCCAGAGCCTCTCGAGCGCAAAACCGGCAATAATGAGGCCGGGGATCATGAGAATATCGCCGACGTAGAGAGCAATGAGACGCGCTTCGGGCTCGAAGTGGCCGTGGTGGAGACGGATGTATCGTCTGGCGACAAAGTCGTTGAAGTAGTGGCCGAAAATTTCGCCAAGAACAGCGCCAATCATAGGAGTAAAGTAAAACAGCGAGACTGCGGCGGTATTGAATCCGTATCCAGCAGGCGGCTCGGGAGTCAGGAAGAGGGTCAAGGTGGTGTTGATACCAATTGCCCAGGCAAATGTAAACATATAATAAAACGCCATCAAGGCGACGGGTACGCGCGTGCTGACCCTCCAGAATCGCACAAATCCACCCCAAAGGCTCGTACGGTCATGTCTGCTTGACCACTGTGCTGTTCCAATGAGTCTTCCTAAATGAGTTCCTCGTGGTGGTTGCTGCTCCAGAGGAAGAGCACGGTTGTAGTACGTCTCGTCGCCAAAGATCACAAGACAGAGATAAGCGACAGCGGTGATGATGGCAACAGTGCCAAAAACCCATCTCCACGAAGCCACATTGACAATAAAACCACCTACGAACGGCCCTAAATAAGGCGAAAGCACGAAGAACCCCGACCAGATATTGATCTTTCGAGCGTGTTCGTGGAAGAAGAACATGTCCTGGATATACATAAGACCGCCACCTTGTGTCACTGTTGAAAAGCAGCCATTAAGTACTCTGCCAGCCATAAAGTTGTTGTAGTCTGGCGCGAAAGTGAGATAAATGGCAGTTGCCAACGCGATAAACATGAACCAGAAAATCACCGGAAGACGACCAAAGTATCCCGAGAAGATGATTGCAAAGTATCCGCCAACGCCGAGCATAAACACGTTTCCAGACTGCGTGTGAAGAACAGTGTTCGGAGACATATTCCACTCCTCGCCCTGCGCAACAAGCACAACAGCACCAGCAGCACTTCCAAAGTCAGGCAGAAAGGCAATAAACGAGATTGTAAGCAGAAACAGATGCTTCTTTGACCACGTCCAGTTCAGCGGGTCATTCGGATCATCCGAAGGCTGCGGAATCAGCACAGTATGACCATCTGGTGCCAGTTTCAAGTTCTGCCCCGCGAGCTCATCTGTCTTTTCGAGCATTCCAGCGTCGAGAATGTATCCATGGCGGCCTTCATGCTCGATATCGACATGCGGATTGTCCACATGGTGAACCGAAAGCTTTGAGGAGTCCATTGCTGCTCTCTGGTCCAACGCAGAGGCTGCCAGGCTGCTTTATATGCCATTTTGTACCCCACAAAACTGTTCGCGACGCTGGTATTCTCAGTCTTGCACACCCCCCCCCCCCCCGCATAATTACGTAACGGGATAAAGTGTGGAGAAGAGCGGCTGCATAGCGGAATCTTAGCGTTCGACTGCCTATAGTATTGTCTAATAGATAGAATAGCAAGATCTATACCACAAACAACAAACAATACGCTAGCATACAACAATATATAATACTGAAAACCAAGGCAGTGAAAACAGATCAGAGAGAATGCGGAAAGGTACCCCAACATCCCAAAACAGTTATGTACCCACCTGATCGCCTATTCGAGCGATGCAATGCGCTGTATTAAACTATTATTTTATTTAATCTTTGTAATGATTTGATTTTTTAATTATTGCGGTATTCTGACTTGATAAAAGTGGTAGAGTGGGATTTGATCGGTGTCTGTTTTGGGAAACCGAGAGAGCCTTGTGACGCTGTGGTGCTCCTTTCAACATATTACCAAAACCGCTGAATATTCCTGAATATTGTAAGTCTAGATTGTATAAAAAACAGGTATCATATGTGCGGATGTCATATTAAGCCTTTACATCTCTTCTTCTTTTGTACTCTTATACTCATTCTCATATTCCTATACTACTGTAATAGCATTTTAATGATATAGTATGTATTATTATGTAACTATATCATCCAACTACATAATCATCCGATTCATCTCAGATCATCACAATACTCCTCATCCATGTGATTGTGCACTTATTTTCCAGTACACAAAAGTGTATCCAACACTTTTCAGTATTTGCTAATTAGCATCCTTTATCTGCCTTTACTTATTCATTAAACCAATACTCTGCGGGAAAGCTTAGGCTTTTCCTCATGTGATTCTTACAGATTGTTACATATAAACCCTGATTCTCCCTCAGGTCTCAACCGCAGCACCACAACAATATGAAATTGCTTTTTTACTACTCTGCTCTTCTCCGCACTCGTCACTCTCGCGGCAGCAATTGACGTACCCCACTGCACTGGTCTTTCGTCTCTGGGTACATCGCCTTTCTCTACTGCCTTTATACCAGGTACTTTATCTCTTATTCTGCAGGCTAGAAAAAAAAACTAACAGAACAGTGTCCCGTGTTGATTAGATGGGTACTTGATTCGTGCTCGTGGAATAATCAAATTCCATCAATCAAGTTTCTCACCAAAATTTATAAAGCAATTTTCATTTATGCGTATTTTATTACTCCATAAATCAGCCCAAGTAATATCAGGGTAGACTAGACTAGACTAGAGCGTCTAGAGTAAAGCAAAGAAATGTATCCACGCTCCCAAAGTCATAAAACGCCCACTACTCAATACTTATCAAGCAACAATTTATCTCCCATACACTTGCAAATTTCTTCCATACTCACATCAAACTCTTCTAAATTGCTCTTTTGAATTACATCCAATTCATCATTATTGATTACGTAATAACGTTATTGAAGCATAACGTAAGTAGAATGAAAGTTAACTTCAGCCGTGCGATGATGCCGGTAAAGTCTATGACGAAACTTCTGAACACGAACACCACTATTTACTGTTTATTATTTACTCTATCTGAATATACCTGCATCATTCTGATTGCTAGAAGTACTGAATGTATTTATGGCATTTGATGTTACTTATGAATTGGGAATTGGGAATTGGTGATTTAAATACCATGTGGTAACATGTGATAACACAACGGTCAAGCGATTACCCATAATGTGAAGATAGTGAACACTGCTCTGTTGTATTTGTTAGTCTTTATATTGATATCTATTAATATTATCCTGTCATAGTACGACTGTGATATCAACTCTGTGTTAGTCTTTGATCATTCAAATATCATACCTCTCTCCTCATCTAATCGTCAATATAGTTAACATAGTTAGCGTGTCCCTGATACTTATCCCATCATCCATCACTAGGTGTGACGATCCCAACTGTCTATATAACTCTCTCATTCTTCCTCCTTTTCCTCTCATTTTCCTCTCATCCATCGTCGTCATGAAACTCCTCAGATCGTTCTTCCTCCTCTTCCTCCTCCTCGCCCTGGTCGCGCCTTCTCTCGCCGGCAAAGACGACGAGAAGGAAAAAAAGCCCAAAAAACCAAAAGAGCCAGAAAACAATGATCCGCCTTACTGTACCGGTCTTTGCGTATTTGCAAATCTTGATAAAGCAAAGTGTGATCCACTTACCATCGAGTGTCTCTGCACAAGGTATTTCTATTACTTTAAAAAAATTTGAATCAGGCCTAACAAGAGTAGCAAACCGTTTTCAAAGGCGCTAGTGAAGTGTGTCTTGGACTCCTGCGAGTGGAAAGATTACAAATCTTCCGTCAAGTATCTGGTCAATACTTGCGGTGCTAGCTGGGAAGACGCGTTCTTTGATATCTTCCATCATTACACATTTTAATGATCGTCTCATGCAAGGTAATTTCCTCAATTTGTAAGTAGATGTGCGTGGCTGATAAGTGATACAGCAGATTTCTGATATATGACTCGACACAACATGACCGTCGGTGACACGATGAAGACACGAGTCTGTGTCTGTTGTGCAGTGTATACTAGTGGACGATTCATTTTATTCATCTGGTTTAATTTTTACGCAATGGTTAGGAGTTTATGTAGCATGCCGTGAAGTTAATAACTGTTTAAATTTGAAATATAGTGTGGTTTAGTGTATGTTTATAAATACTTAAAAAACTGTAGAGCCGTTATGTTGCATTTAGTGTGATAAAAAGTCTTGGATTGTGCAGCAAAATGGGCGTGTTGAATGCCTTGCCTTGTTAAATGCCTATAGCAACTTATACGTCCAAAATCTATATGTGACAATGCTGTAAAATTGTTGTGTTTTGATAGGGAGATGGAAGGTATGTAAACTTTTTACATACTTTGCAGTTGACCAGATATCCAGATTATATTCGACGTGTCTTAACGCATCAAAGATTGCTTTTATGGCATTGGATATTGTACGCGACTTGTATTTTATTGATTGTATAGTATACAATCAGTTAAATATTACAAAAGATCTTGCAAGACCAGAAAAGTGTCAGGCAGTATTTTTATACGAAGAGATTGTACTTGTGGACTATGTAAATTTTGATTGATATTTTTTACTTAACAAGTAGATATCCAGGGTCAATATACGGCGTTGCTGGAAAAATGCCGTGTTATCGTTCGAAGCATATATGGACTATATTATTGATTCAGCATTGAAGAAATATATCCAGAATTATTGTTTCCGGTGCTAACTAAGCGTCGTAACGTGATATGGAGATATGGAATTGGATAATGCCTGGGCTATTGGTATCTTTGGCTAACAGAGCTAGTATTGGATAATTCTTTCAAAATACTGAGGATCTTGTTTGATAAGAAGTATGTGAACTTTTAAGTCATTTCTTCTACTGTATTTTTAAAATCTTCAACTACTACAGTGACGACACTGTTGAAGGCCTCACAGCTATAATGCGCGACGTGAATTTAATTTGTAGTTACTGTATCTGTAATACCAGAATCAGTTGTCGGTACCGTTGAGAATGTCGCAACGTATGCAAAATACTTCATGAATTTGAATACTTATAATGGTTAATTATCTGGCCTCTATCCAATCGTTGAGGTACTTATTTTCGAGCGTGAGTATCATGGAATATAAAGGATGGGTTACTGCTCTGAGCACGCTTATCGATTGTTAGGACATACCAATTTATATCTTACAGGTCCAGCAACAGTCAACAGTCCAAGCAGAACTATCGGCTTATCAAGAATGCAAGAAACAGTAATTTTGAAGTTGCTACAGGGAGCTATTGAGTTCACGTCTGAGCATACTGATTTGATTAAGCAGCAAATAGCTAAATATGAGAACATAAGCGAGTGTACTTTATCTTTTGTATTATCGCTCGACAACAAAAAAACAGCGAATAATGAATGGCAAAGGATAAATATTTAAAGCTATTATATTGCATAATTGTATTCTATTTTAATTCTATTTCATCTTATGTACTCGTCCCCATGAACTCCAGACGCATGACTTCACGCATTATGCCTCTCAACCATGATCCTAGTTCAAGCTCCTTATAGGAAAGTTTACTCAACTACCTTCTTCTCGGGCCATTCTCTCTCGCGATCACTCGAATCATACTGATACTCCGCGTCAAGCTCCAGCACGGGAGATACGGCTTCATGTGCGTAAATCCCATGATCGATATATGTAATTGGATCTGGAAAAAACTTGCAGAATAAGTAATACGTCAAGCCGCCTACACCTGTGCCAAACCAAAAACCAAGTTTATACAGGTTTTTCACGCCTTCGTTAGCGGAAGAAGAACCGCTGATGGTTGGAATGAATCCCGGAAGAAGAGGAACCCAGCCACATGTGAAAGCAGCAAAAGCGCGCCAGTTACAGCCATATGTATACTTATACCGTCCAGTAAAGTCGTAAAGACCTGGGATATCGTATTTGCGACTGTGAACAAAGTAGTAGTCAGAGACGAGAATACCGAAAAGAGGACCGAGCCAGATTGAGTATCCTGCCATGAAGTTAAGGAAACCTGAGGCAGATGTCAAGATGTTCCAGGGTGTGAGTGCCCAAGAGCCAAGGATAGCAGCGATGAATTGTCCTCTTCTAATGTTGATGTATCGAGGAAAGATACAGTTGAGATCGTTTGCAGCAGCCAACGAATTCGCAGCGATGTTAAGGCCAACTTGTGACAAATAAAACGAAAACGCGCAGAAGAAAGCAGCAGCACGACCACCCGGCGAGGTCCAGTTATTAATAATAAGAAGAGGATCCCAGAGAATAGACCCGTACAAAATCTTTGATCCAGCTGCAAACACAACTCCGATAAAGGTGACGATAGTGGCTGTGAACGGGACCGCAAAGGTTGTGATGTATGTACTCGAGATCTTCCTTGCGTATCTGGAGTAATCAGGCGCATTCACCATTAATGTAGTTCCACTGCCGATATTTGAATTAAGACAAGAGACAAAAGTCCATCCTAAAGTTGAACCTTGAACGGTATTCCCTTCGCGGAACATATCGCCTAATCCGACTTGCTTGATCATCCAGCCCATAATAGCAAACGCACAGATCGGAGTCGTGATGGCTTTAAGCAGGAACAACCACTTTAGTCTATGCACGCCAACATAATGAAACGGCAAACAAGAGATGAAATAGACAACATAGGCGGTCATGAACTGGGTTGTGATGTTTGCCGATTCAGGAAGCGAGTTTTTCACATTATGGAATGACGGCCAGATTGCGTAGATCATAGATTGTACGCATTCAGCGCCAGTGTAAATCTGAATTCCGTACCAGAAAATACCAACAATACATCGCATCAAAATCATCAGATACGAAAGATAGTACCCAAAAGCAGCACGACTTTGGATAGAAAACGGAATATGATATTGCCCGCCAACGATTCCATTCAGCGTGATAAAGAATCCTCCCGCGAGATTCGCAAGAGCAATGTTGAGTAACGCGAGACGCCAGGACAATCCGACTTGCATTACAGACGCTGCAGATCTGAATCCAGAGACTGACAAGTGATCTGAAATCCAAAACAGAGCGTAATGTCTTGTATTCCAGTTCTGTTCTTCGGGGGGAACGGGGTCCAAGTCTAATACTCAGTATATGAAAACAGGAGAGAGGAAGAGACATACCATGATTAGAATTCACGCCTTCAGTTCTTGAGTCGAGAGCACAAAATTTATCAATCTTTCCCCAGAATGAGAGTGGTTCGGCATCAACCTCGGTCACATTGACCTCGTACGTCTTTGTGGCCATGAGATGTATTCAGAGATGTATCCTAGCACGAGCAGGAATACGTAGAGTATTCAGACCAAGTATGTAAAATGCGTAGACGTATTCACAGAGACGAAATAGAATACGCAGAGAATTCGCAGAGACACAAAAGATTACACTAATACGTTTTCAAATAGGATATATGTTACCCACACTCCTTTTCAAAAAGAAGACAGAACAAAGCAGGATGTATCAGATTTTTCTTGTGAAGAGCGCACGCACAAGAGAAGGCATAGGACAGCTTTATACAAAAACCACACGGCATAACTCAAGCTTGGCGGTGGCCACCGATAAGCCCAAAAATTATCATATTCATTTTAACCACAGGCATGGCGAGACAAGACGGTAGGTGGTGGAGTTGGAAGGGGCTTGAGCTCCTATTCTTGGCGATAAAGAGTCTAGGATTTATGATACTAGAGCTATGACGATAACAGCAGAGCGAAACAGAGCAGAGTACAGGTAAATAATAACAGTTAACGATCCAATAGAGAGGAGCATGACTTGAATCATGGTGGGATATGAATGCGGTGATTGCTGTGACTCAGTGGTAGTAGTATTTTTTAGAGCAACAAACTGACATTACAAGATTCGGTATATTTATATACAAGTATACAAATGAAGAGTAGAGATAGGATAGAACAGAATTAAGATATAGCAATGGAGTGTGCGATAGTGATATCTTTTCAGTAAAGACTTGGCACTTCGCCGGCCTCTTCCAATCCACCATCTACACTCATTGCCCCGGCATTTGCTCATCAAACACCTCTGCACAGAACATTCTCTACTTTTACAAGAACAAATACCTCACTTTAATAAGAAAAGACAATGCGGTCTTTGCGGTCTTTGAGTTAGGTCTGTGCAGATAAAGATAAGACCGTGCTCGGAGGGCTTATCGAGGCGTACTCGCGATAAGATAAGAATCTTATTTGTGTGGCGCGCCTCTCTGCTTAGCAAAGTTGATGCCGGGGTTTTGAGAATGTCAACATTGATTGTTTGTTATAGTTTTCGTTGTGATAACAGTATATCGTGTTTGCGAACTATGAAGGGTTAATAACCAGTCACTCTCAATATTGATATCTACTCTAATATAATATATTCAACAAACTATATTCTTGTATTCTATAATTCAAAATAGCATACTATTCGACGACGGCTGCCACACTTCTTGCCGTATCAATGGTTGATATCACTATTTCACGTGAATGTATACGACTACGAGCAGCTTCAGTATACTTGGATCTGCAGTATGTGACATGACTACCAGGTTATCATGATACGGTTAACCCTTTCCTAAATTCCCAGTAACAGCACCCAATTCGACCTCAAATTCCTCACTCATAACGCCATCCGGAAACACCGTCTCTGTAGCCCAGATTCCATGCTCAACATATGTCTCTTCCAGCGGAAAAAACTTGCATAGAACATAGTACGAAAGCATTGCACTACCTGTACCGTAAAAATATCCTACTTCGTATAAATGCGCGATTCCGTTAGATGTGACAGAACCGCCTTGAATGACTGGGATGAATCCGGGAAGAAGAGGAACCCAACCTATGAAGAAAGCAAGGAATGCGCGCCAGTTGAAGCCATTGTAGTACCGGTAGCGACCGTGGAAGTTGTACAGTTCGGGAATATCGTATTTGCGATTGTGCACAAAGTAGTAGTCGGAGAGCAGGATTCCGAGCAGGGGACCGAGCCAGATTGAGTAACCTCCCATGAAGTTGAGGAAACCTGAGGCAGATGTCAAGATGTTCCAGGGAGTAAGTGCCCAGGAGCCAAGGAAAGCAGCAATGAATTGTCCTCTTCTAATGTTGATGTATCGAGGAAAGATACAGTTGAGATCATTTGCAGAAGCCAACGAATTCGCAGCAATATTCAAACCAACCTGCGAAAAATAGAAAGACAACGCACAAAAGAAAGCAGCAGCACGTCCACCGGAAGAGGTCCAATTGTCAATAACCTCCAACGGATCCCACAAAATCTGTCCGTATAGAATATTAGAGCCAGCAGCGACAATAACACCAATTATTGTGATGACAGTAGAAGTTAAAGGAACCGCAAAAGCGGTGATGTATGTGCTTGATTTTTTATTAGCGTATCTGGAGTAATCGGGCGCATTAACCATCAATGTTGTTCCACTGCCAATGTTCGAATTAAGACTGGATACAAAAGTCCATGCCAGTTTTGATCCGCTGACAGTATTTCCAGCAGTGAAGATTGAGGTACTGCCGACGCCAACCTGATGCACCATCCAGCCCATGATTGCGAACGCGCAGATAGGAGTGGTGATGGACTTGAGCATGAAGAGCCACTTGACTCTGTGGACTCCGACATAGTGGAACGGAAGACAGGTGAGGAAGTAGATTACATAGGCAGTCATGAGCTGGGTCGTGATGTTGGCTTTCTCAGGAAGACGGTTAGGCACGTTGCGGAACGAAGGCCATAACGCATATAGCATGGATTCTATAAGTCAGCATAGCACATCACAATACCGATAGAGCAAACATACGAACACACTCAGCTCCAGTGTAGCACTGCACGCCATACCAGAAAATACCCACGACACATCTCATAAGAATCATCAGATAGGAAAGGTAGTATCCGTATGAAGCACGACTCTGGATGGAAAACGGGATGTGGTACTTTGCGCCCACCATTCCGTTGATTGTGATAACAGCGCCTTGAACGATGTTTGCAAGAGCAATGCATAGTAATGACAATCTCCAGGACAATCCGACCTCCATCACTGACGCGGCACTGCGGAATCCAGAGACAGAAAGATTATCAGAGATCCAGAACAAAGCATAGTCCTTCATATTCCAGTGCTGCTCGTCCACCGGAACCGGATCCAAGTCATGATTACTATAAACACCTTCAGTAGCAGAGTCCAAAAGTAAATAGTTGTGCACTTTTCCCCAGAATCCAGGCTTTGCAACCTCAGCGCTGCCAACTCCACTGTCGGACTCTACCTCGCCCGCGTTGACCGCGTACTTTTCTTTCTTTTCAACCATTGCCTTACTCACTCACTCATTCGTTTGAAAGGTGAAGCGAGCATGAGTCGCTTTATAGCGCTGTAGTGATAGTGTCAGTCTGTTGTGACTGGTCAGACGGATGATTCCGGCCATTCAGCGTAGTCATCTCATGCATCACTCTTCTCTCTTTTCTCGCTATTCTCACTAATCTCAAGATCACTAATCTTACTATTCATTTCTATTCTCACTATTATCATTATATCTTTCATTATCTGCATTCCATTATCTGAATGTATTCCCCACAACAATTCAAATGATCTAAGCGATATCTGTGCCTTGCTCCGAGCTTGCGGCGCACTGATAAGCCGGCAACCTTCTTCACTTCCATTACTTCAGTCTATTGTGATTTTGTAGATGCAATTGTACTACTATTATAAATACAATTATCCAACTATTCAGTTGTACTATAATTATTATTATAATATTATAATCTTGGCTGACACGCGGAAACTCGGCATTCTTGGTCCTCTGCGCCTCAGTCTTGACTCGGCACTTTGATAACCGCCACCTCCCCTCTCGCTCTCTCTCTCTCTGTGTAAAGCACCGTAAACTCGGAGTAGAAAAGTGATTTTAGCTTTTTTGCCAGTCAGAAACAAGACAAACGGATTAAGAAACAGTCGGAAGAGCAGCCGATAGACTTGCCTTATTTTTAGAGATTCCATTGCGCTCAATGATTGAGAGATAAGATTCGTTTAGTTCTTGAATTAGTATACCGTTGAAGTTGGTGCATTGTATGAAACTATAGCAAGTTGAATATCGCGCTGCTTGTCTGGCTGCTGCATTTATTGTATAGATGTACATTTTTATGTAAATTTTAGCTATTTTAGAACTTCGCGTTTTATTGCAAAAATATATGATTTATAGTCATGTCAATTCGCAGTATTTTATTTTAAAAACAACAGAAAATTGACAGTGAATCCACAGTATTTCAAGTGACAGGAAATACCACTGTTTGAATGTAAAGCCACAAGTACGTTGTATTATTTGAAAATATAGTAATTTGATAAATCAGTGTTATCTTCAGCTCTCAATTTGATAAAAAATGCAGTTGAATAGCAGCCTACTTATCGTAAGCTAACTCATAAATTATACAATTAAAAAAGTACCAATTAAATACTGTACAAATCGTAATCTTGATATCTTCAATCTTCATCGTGGGAAGTTAATATGTGAGATTTTTTAAAACAGAACATGTCAATTTGATATTGAACATGCTGATGACTGCAAATTGATTGAGTAAATTTAACTAACAATTCCTCGGGATATCCATGTTTAAACGAGTGATATATATGAAACGTTGGTTCACTTGCGATATGTTGCTCTGACTTCAGTTTTGTGCAAAATTCGTAGATGAAATAATCAACTGAATACTAGTAATCTAATCTAAAGCCGTCAATCGTTTCAAAATATAATTTAGAATACTTCAGCAAATAGCTGTATAAACACAATTAATAATTTAATTCGTGATATTTTGCTTGCAATCTCAGTGTTCATAGTAAACACGATTAATATCTCATTCGTGATATATAATGAAATCAATTTGTATGAAATCAAGAATTTAGTTATTTATGCGTTATATTTTATCTGTATTCCTACAGCAATAGAAAGTCGTTTACTTTGAAATGCGAATATTCAATGTCTCCTCTATAAATCGCCGAATTGACTAAATAATGTAATCAGTTAATCTTTCACTTATCTGAAATGCTGCGCCATCAATAAAATATTGTATATTGAAGGACTGACCTAATAGCTCAATCTTGCTGTCTCGTTAATTTGTATTAGAATCTGTTTATTTTATTGCCTCCAAATAGCCATTCCTGAGTATTAAATATTTAACACAATCTCACTCGAGATCTTTACTCTGATTTTTTAAATATCTAGAATATTAGTTTTGAGGATCACTACATTTCCGCACAAATATCTATCTCTCACGAGATACATTCATTGGAAAGACTCATAAACCTGATTCTCGAGTTCGCTATATGGGTATCAGATTATTTGCTTACTTTAAAGATTCTGGAGAAGATAAAATATTTATTCTTAGTCTGAGGATATTCAAATACATGAATATTAATCATATTTTTCTTATAAACTTATAATAGTTTGTAAGATTCATGATCCTGGTGCTTACTTGTATGCTGAATTCTCTAATACTCGTAAATCCTTTCATTATAAAATATTTTAGATTTCCAATTCGTATTAAAATGCAATATTCTCATCGTGATCAGCTTCTTCTGAATTCCTGTCTTAGTGGTGATAACTCTTGGTGTTCTTTAAATACACGCTTCTGAGCTGTGAGAAAACCGTATGAGTTTTTCGTTGAGACTCTGTATCATACTCTGAGCCTATCAAATAACACTTTTGAGCTTTTTATAGTAAGGTCAAACTCCTATTTTGTAATAGATTTATGTGTGAAGTTAGCATATATATCTCGAGTATATTAATTCTAGGATTAAAATAGTATCTTCCTTGTCAAAACACTCATTTTTTATGCTGCGAGTTGTAACTTCAACTCTGAAATTCAAATGTACTTGTCAAGATCAAAAATACATGCATATGTATTTTTTACCAGTCATGAGTCAATACGCCCGAGTCTTGCTTTAACAGAAATGGAACGCACTTTTGTTGATTCTGAGATTCAAAACGTTCATTGTATCAATATCATCAATCTCACGTGATGTTCAATATATCGAAACGAGATATCCTTAATCTGCTATCTTGTTCAAGCTATATATCTCAAATTAATTCAAAAACGAAGATATCCCAATCTCAATCAAAATATCCAATCCAGAAACATATCTTAAATTGCGTTTAAAATATATGTTCATTCGCGATACTATCTTCAAACGAGATTGCTCAATATCACATCTCATACAAAATAAACGCAGATATCCTCTATAATTCTCACCTATGTTTGACAATTCAAAACGAAATATCATCTTACTTCTCATATACTTTCAAGATATCTCAGTTTTCACAATTAAAAACGTAGTTGCCCTTAGTCTCATAAGAGGTCCTCTCTCAAAATGAGGAATTTCAGCGTGATTCGTATTAAAAATATGCGTTCTTATCGAATTGTAGTTATAGCAGACGATCAAATAGAAGTCTGTACTGCGCAGGATGATTGTACTCCGATTTTAGTAAACTTGTGCTCATGATCTAAAACTGTATTACATTTTCAGTAAACCTTTGCTCCATATCTGAAACTGCGCTCATGATTCTAGTAAAATGATTGTTATCAGAATCGAGCAGAATACTGCCTGGGTCAGCCAGAAATTTACAAAGATTCACATATATACATGTATATATATCAGAATGTGACATCTTTCATAAAAAATATTTCATCCTCACTCTTTTTCTATGAAATACTATTGTCATTTTCATTTTCGAGATTACTCAGGAAATGCTTTGGCGCTAGTTTAATTTGACTAGTTGGATCCAGATCACGATTATAAAACCCCTGAAACCCAAAGACAAGACGGTCTCTAAGATTGTCAAATGCAGAGATACGGGAGGAGATGTCTGCGGAGGAGTATAAATTTGCGCAGTCGAGGAGGGATGTCAAGCCGCGCTGCTCGATGGAGATGGGATGGCGGAGGACGAGGAAGATGTGTGGGATTGAGGGGAGGCCGAGGCCGCTCAAAAGAGCTTTGCGCGAGAGGAAGTTGGACTCGGAGTAGAAGTCGTCGATGTCGTGGAAGCAGTAGAAGATGCTGGTGAGCTTCGCGTAGACGCGGTCTGCTGGGTCGAAGTATGTGAGAGTGATATAGCCCATTGAGTGTGAGCGGTAGTCCAGTTTCTGTAAAGTGTTAGGTGGTTCTGATAACAGAAAAGAAGACGCACTCTGTGGTGATTGAACTCGATAAGATCTCCGAGTCCAGCAAAGTATTTTCTGATTTTGAGAGACTGTGCCAGCGTGCTTGGCGGCGGCCAACATCTGACGAGAATTCTGATATATCGCGGGTCTTTTGGCCCAGGAAATTTCTCGTGAACGTCCTCAAATCTGCGGTTTGAGAGCCAGAGAATGCTGTCTCTAAGCTGCTGCTGTTTTTCCTGCGAAAAAGCATTCACAGTGTTGTCTTTGAAGTGCCCGTTCCAGAGCTGTGGACGTCTTAGCTTCTGCGCTACTTGCTCTCGCTCCTCTTGTTCTTCTTGATTCTCATGCCGCTGCTGTTGCTTGTCATGATGAAATCTGGGCGGATTCTCCAGCCCCAGATTAACATTCTTCAGCTCATTAAATACATTATTTGGTTGTTTGTCCAGCGTTGCCAACTGGCGTTGTTGCAAGCTGATCAGTTTTTTCCCTTTTGTGAAGCTGAATGGCTGGATAGGTAGAATTCTGGGATGTACACGGCATCTCATGTTGTTAATCAGTATTGCTAGTTATATCATCAGTATCTTGATCAGTTGTCAATCATTTGTATGCTGTGTGTGTGCGTGTGGAGGCGAGTGAAAGTGTTACATGAACTCTAACATCCCAACTCATCACCACATTACACTCAACCTTCAACAGATCTGATATATCATCTACAGATACTATAATACGGTACTATAGTATAAGAATATACTGCTACAGTAATATAGCAGTATAATTATAATGGACAAAAAACGAAAACTATCGAAAAATCAGCAAAAACGACTTCGGGCAAAAGAAAAAAAAAAGACACAATCCAAAGAATCAACTCTTCATTCGGAATCTGAATCGGATTATGTGAGTATATTACTATAAAAATATGAGTTAACGCTGACAATAGTAGTATGATGTGAAAGAAGAAGAAATTTCAGAAGCTGAAGTTGAAATCAAGTTGGATGATCCGGCGTTTGCTGCGTATAAAGATATATTTGACAAATTCAATCCGCAGGTACTATTTTACCCAATTTGTTACTCTATTTTGTTATATTATACTATAACATTTTGTTATCAACTATTTTACTTAATACTAACGAATCAGGACAACGAAATTACAGAAGCAGACAAAGGCGACATATTCTACAGCGACGAAGAAGACCAAGACGAAGAACAAGAAGAAGCTGCTTTGCAGCATGTCATGAGTAAACATAAACTAAGGAAGCTTAGAAAGATCTCTGTTGCGCAGTTGAAAGCATTGGCACCGAGAGCTGATATCGTTGAGGTGTGTATTATGTATTCTTGACGCTGACTAGAGAGACTAGACATGACACGGAATACTATTGCACTATAGTCACTAAGAATACTTGGAATTCTGTTCTACTTGAGCTTGATAGATTGGATCGTCAGATACTATTTACTTAGCTCGATAGTCTGCAACTAGTTACTATGATAACTACTTACTTGAGCTTGATAGGCTTATTGTCGAATAGTAAATAGTCTACTACAGTAGCTATTTGCTTGGGCTTGATAGCTTGATAGTATGCAATGGTTACTATTGCTCGAGCTTGATAGACTGATTGTGAAATAATGAATAGTAACTATAGTAGCTATTTAACTGAGCTTGATGGACAGTCGAATTGTCTACTATAGTCACTATTCTGCTGAGCTTGTCAGAGTGATTACTATAGTCGCCATCTACTGAGCTTGATAGACTTATACTTGAAGTCAGCAATCGATTAGTAGACTATTATTACTGTGTTCTAAGTCTGATCGTCTACTATTACTATAGAATTCTGGTATTCTCGTACTCTGGTATTCTGGTGTCTAGTGTCTAGTGTGTAATCTCTAGTACACTTTTTGCGTCTAGTCTGATTAGCTGTGTTATGTATCCGTATGCTAACACTAGAGTTTCAATAGTGGTTCGACGCAGACTCGGCAGACCCAACACTGCTCGTTCAGATCAAAGCCGCGAAAAACGTGGTCCCTGTTCCCGCACACTGGAGCGCGCGCCGCGAATATCTCGCCTCTAAACGCGGTGTCGAAAAGCCCCCATTCGAACTGCCCGATTTCATCAAACACACCGGGATCATGGACATGCGCGATAACACAAAGGAGGATGATTCAACTATGAAGCAACGAATGCGCGAACGCGTACAACCAAAAATGGGACGACTTGACATTGATTATCAAAAACTCCACGATGCATTCTTCAAGTTTCAGACAAAACCAAAAATGACCTCCTTCGGCGAAGTCTATTACGAGGGCAAAGAACGCGAAACAAACCCGCTTGACAGACGTCCTGGTGTGCTTTCCGACGAACTGAAGCAGGCTTTGAATATCCCTTCTGGCGCACCTCCCCCCTGGCTCTTGAATATGCAGAGAGTAGGCCCGCCACCAAGCTACCCCGGTCTCAAAATCCCCGGTCTAAACGCACCGATCCCGGTTGGCGCGCAATGGGGTTTCCATCCTGGCGGATACGGAAAACCGCCTGTGGATGAGACGACGAACCGACCGTTGTATGGAGATGTATTTGGCGTTGTTGAGCAGCAGGGGGTTGCAGGAAATGAGCAGGAGAATATTGAGAGAACGTTGTGGGGACAGCTACAAGAGGAGGAGGAAGAAGAAGAGGAGGAGGAGGAGGAGTAGTGTACAATGAGAGAATGATCTATTATCCTTTCGAATTCAGAGTAGCTTATTTATGCGCTTTGGATGAGCCGAATATTAGTGAGAAGAATGCTGGATTCTGCATTTTAGATCAACTTCATCAAATTAAACTACAAAATTTGTGCTTAATAGCAGTCTCCAGAAATTAAGTTGAAATGGATTAAGTAGTCCAGCTCAAAGTGCAATTATGAGATTCATTTTGAGGAAAGATTACATCGCAGGAAGGCAGGAAGGAATTTTATATTGTAAATTAGTATTGTTTTCTTGATAAATGTAAAAAAACATAGATTAAGTGTAAGTCAGATTCTACTGTGTTGCAGTTCACTTTATCATCATCAAGGTCCTCAAAGGATTGAAATAGTATGTAGCTTAGATTTCGTGACCATTGCCCATGTCAATGCGATTCGTTGAATAGACACTCTACCACTAGAACTTCAGGAGTGTACAGTAGATTGATGTACAGTGATTGCCTAGAATAAAGAGGGTCTCCCACTCAATAGATATTTATAACCTCAGAAAATAAACATCAAGATAGTAAAATAGAGATAAGCCTGCTGATACGACAGTTCATATTCAAACAACCATCTCAATACATTGAGTGAAAAGAATTAACTGTAACTGTAAATTCCAGTTAACCATCCTAGTCTCTATAGTCATATAATCCTTCACTTAAATCAGCATCAAGACTTTAAGTAAAAGGATTGGATTGCGTATTCAGCTAAATCATCGTGACCATCATTATTAAGACCGTAAATAGAGAATGAATATAGACCGGTTTTCAGACTTGAGTTCATGTGAATATAGTGCTGCAGGCAATATCACGATCTCAGAATATCAAAGTATTGTCTATTCTACTCTTCAGACGTAGTTAGAAGACAGTTCTGTCCATGCTTGTGAGGATGAAATAGGACCGAGTATTAGCGATCAAAAAACCTCAATTCCTCAAACTCATCCTGGACACTCTCGGTTTTCTTTTCCTCGATAGTGTTTTCTTCGTCGTCGTCGTCGTCATACATCTTCATTTCTTGCAAGTCCTCTTCCTCCTCGCTTTCTTCCACCGTCCTTTTAATAACTCTTCCCATATCATCTCCAGTTTCACTAACATGAACAGGGCGAGATATTTTGTTATCTTGTCGTAGAATACTCCATATTTTCGCAAACGAAGCGAGTAAAGCGAGTGCGAGCGGGATGTATTGGCGCAGTGCAATCAGTCTCTTGAACGCGTTGTGTGCTTTCGGAATCACTTTGTCCACTAAATACCGCGCTCTTTCCGTGTGATTAAATTCTACTTCTTGTGTAGATGTCTTTTTAAAAGCTTTCACGTGTCGTCCTCGCTTTCTGTTGTGTTTATGTGTGCTGAATTGAGGAAGATATATCAACTTTCGCGTTATTCGACGAACAATTCCAACATATTTCCACCATTTTGCTTGTCGATGTTGGTTCTTGTTGCGATGATTTATCAAATGAAGAATTTCATATTCATTTAAAAGCGCTTTTTTGTCGAATTCAAGATTTTTCATGTTAATGTTATCGTCAAGAAAGTGAAGAGCGAATATCAAATTTATATTTTTGGTCATGTGACTTTTGTGTTGTAAAATTTACACTCATTCTAATAATAAGAATACAATGAATATCAGTACAATTTTTAATCCTCTTTATTCCAAGATTTTTTTGATTTTCATTTTACTCTTGTATTTAAAGAGAAAAAAGAAGCAAATACTTCAAGATGATTTATGCCGCATGGCATTTTTTATGATATTTTACAATGCATTATCACACTCATTTAATAGTAAAAATATTCAAAAAAATATTCAAAAATCCCACTCTTTAAATTATCTTTATCCACTATTCTGGAATCAAAAAAAAAGAGAACCGAGAAGAACCATTTGTTCTCCGAAACGGGGAATTGAACCCCGATTTGCCCGGTGAGAGCGGACCGTGCTAACCATTACACTATTTCGGATTCTTGCAAGTATTTACAAAATGATTCATAAATGCCACTCTTTAAAAAAATCCACCATTTTTTAGCAAAAAAAATAAGATCCGAGAAGAACCATTTGTTCTCCGAAACGGGGAATTGAACCCCGATTTGCCCGGTGAGAGCGGACCGTGCTAACCATTACACTATTTCGGATTCTTGTTAAACTCGAGTTGTGTGGCTCAATTTAAGTCAAAATGTGAAAAACCCTAGCCCTAGGAAGTAGGGTTTAGGTTTTATAGTTTTTTCTCAGGAAGGCTTTGGGATTTATCTTGTGTTATTTGTGTTATCGTTTTTGCATTTGTGATTTGTTTATTATTTTATTGCGTTTGTCATATTGTTATTCTTTGTATAGATTAGGTCGGTAGCTGATCCGGGGGGCTTAGCCCTTTTTTGGATAAGAAAACATCTGGTAACCCTATCCCGCAAGGCACTGGTTATGAGTTAGCTTCCCAAGTCTCCCAATTTGCAGTACTATATTTCAACAGCAAGCACAAGAACATGTCAAATGACCCAGAAATTATGTCTGATCCGATCAACGAGGCAAGCAGTATTGCTGCCATACTTAACCGGATTGAAGACGCTGTGAAAAACCCCAACTTTGAGGAGCATAAGGATGATGCCGATTATCTGCCTATCCCACAACCTGGTGATGATCTTGAGATCGTTGAGCGCAAGATGCACGATCTTGCCCTGATTGTTGAGAAAGGCCATAGTTTGGCTGTGCGTACTGGCTATCGTCGCGCCGACCCTGTGGAGCGTGATCCGGAGGTACTTGCCCGTGCTTCCATGAATCCTGTGGAGGAGAAGATGTACGATAAATGGTGTAGAGAAAAAGACAATATGCCAACTTTCGATTGGGCCACCGAGAGGATGCCCGTCGGTACCGGTGCTGGCGTCATTGAACGCTACAACATGCGCGCCCGGGCTATGCGTGTTATTTGGGGCACGGAGGATATCACTCCAGAGAATGCCGTTTGGCTAACAGCCAATCTTTCACTATTCGTCCCATTGGTGAAGGCTCACATCAAGGTCATCAAGGCGAGGGAGGCCAAACTGACTCCTATGGAACTCGCGGAGGTCCAAATTGCTCACAAGATCTGCGCCGTCGCAATGGATAATGTTAATCAGGTTATGGCTCGGATGCGTGCCCTCACCAAACATATCAATCAGAGCCGTGAGGTTATCCAGACCAGAGAGCATGCTCTTAAGAGCCGTATGGAGGACCATCCCGCCTTACAAGAAAGCGATCAATGAGCGCAATGCGATGCTGGGCTTGTCACCCGTCGATGGCAATGTTGAACTTTGGTTAAACTGTGCCGATGAGGGTCCCATGGAGGATTAGGGAGTTGTTGCTAGGTTAGCTGGGCCAATCCATGCTGGATTCGGGGATTGCAGTTTTTTCGCTATTGTGCTGGATGGATTGCTTGGGTAATGTCGGGGGTTGTGCGACAGGTGTGACACTGCATGTATTTAAATAGTATACTTTCCATTCTTTTTTTTTCTTTCAGCTTCACTGAATCAATTGGGTAGCCCCGATGGTAACTAGCCATTAAGCACCAATATTCCCCCTTCTGGATCATATGATTCTGAAGTCTTATATCTCCATTTGTCTGTGCATCAGCAACCTTGTCATATTGTCCTTTGAACAGATATTGTTTGTTTGTGTTTGAGTTAGTATCTAATAATTCTACGAGGTTTTCTTGGTTTGATATAGAAGAAAAATCCCGTCGAGGTTGAGTGAGAGTCACCTTCCTAATTGCAAAGTATTTAGAGTAGGGTTTCTAATAGCAAAATATCTGGACAGCTAAGCGGTTCGCTGGAGTACATGGTTATTCTGATCACTAACTATACTGGAATTATCAAAGCTCTATTTCATTTCAATGGATTCGTACTGCATTTCCACATTGTTCAGGTCCTGTCGAACAATGGCTGTACTATGTCGATACCACGATAAAGTGACTGCCAAAACGAGGACCATGGCGGCGCCGTCGAATACGAGGATGGTCCACTCGTGGTTGAGTAGGTATCCTTCCATACCCATACCATACTCTGCAGTTCTGATGATATTTCTCATGGTGATGAGCAAACTGGTAACGTAGAGCGTGGCCATCATGCGCTGCCAGGGATAGCGGATCGCCGTCGCGAGAGATCCTGCGGCGGCAGACATGCGCGCGTGGAAAATGGCGGCGACTACGATGAAGATTGCAAAAATGACGATTTGTAGGATAAGACCACCAAGAATAATGTGCTCGTAGGTGCTAGTTTTTTTCGCGGAACCGCCCTGGGCGAGCAGCCCGCCGCCGGCGCCTTGGATGAAGAAACAGAGGACGTCACCGGTCACGAAGACCTTCGTGAGCAGTCTCTTCTTAATGATGGTGAAATGCTCGCCGTCCACGGCAACGATGATGCGACCGAGATACATGTAAACTGAGGCCGCGAAAAGAATGGGGGCGAGGAGAATAAGTGTAGACTGTATAGCGTAGACAGTGATGCCATCGGTCTTACTGTGGCAGTACACTCGAATAGCGTACCCAACAGTCTCGACTGATTTAGTACGGAGTTAGCGAGCTTTTAGCAAAGCAGCAGAAGGATCAGCAGCAGTGGCGAGGACTCACAGATTCCGCCTATGACAATAGGGATGCAGAAGAGCATTTTTGTGCGGATGAGGAAGACAAGGTGGACAATTGTAAAGAGGCCGAAGGCAGCACAGAGAACTACGTTACCGGGCACCGAAGGCCAATAGCGCCAGAGCTGGTATCCACCTGACAGGGGAGGGGGCATGGACATTGTTGCGGATGAGCGAAAGCGGAGTGAGGAGGTGGAGCGCGGGTGAAGAAGCAGGGAAATAGAGGTCTTTGTTTGTTTGTTATCTATTGGAATATAATGAACCGTTGAGGTTATGGCAGGGAGAAGAGGTTTATATAGTTCAGAAGGGCTCATTGTTGGGCAATGAAAACGCGTATAGCACAAAGAGGCCGCGCACCCCACGGTATAAGCCTGCGCTGACCTCGCGCTTGGCAATTCACGGTCTTCTCTGCAATTTTTTCCTGAACTTTCCTATAGCTCTCTACTTGCGCTTTTTTTATTTTCAGCCGGGCCCTGAACAGTAATCAGTAAATGTGCATTGTCCTTGTTATTGCTCAGCAGCGCTTCTCTGCACAAATAAGGCAGTAAGCCGCGTTGCGTGAGGCACAAATAGAGCTTTTCGCTTCGTGCCAGTGCGGTGCGAATACGCGTATAGAGATTTGCTCGCAGTCAGCGTACAACGGCCCCCCAGCCCCGTTCGTTCATTCAGCGTAGCTACGTCTGGTCTTTGTTCATGTCTACCTCACTGCCAGCAGCGCTTACGCGTACTGTAATGTGATGCAAGCCGTGCCCATTATAAGCGTCAGTTTGTGTCTGATTTGTGGTTTTATTGCGCCAGTTTCATTTGATAGTAAAAAGCAGACGCCTTGAGGAACTGAAATCGCTGTCCACTCTCGTTCCTGATAACGAGTTTTGAGTGCAGAGCGCACTTACAAACACACTCGTCGAGCATCCAATAAACTTTATTACTGGTAACAAACCAGCGTCAGCATGCCTTCATCTCAAAAGAGCGCGATGAGCGTGAGCCGCGCCACTGCGATCATTACATCAAGAATGACTAAGCATTATTGCTTTGTATAATACGCGTATTCACATCTGTCATGCCATCTGCTCGTTCTTGCGCACGGTATGATTTCACAGAAACGAAGGAAACAGCCAGACAAGGCGGAGAACGCAACTAAGGCGATGGTGCGGCGGACGCACAAGAAATCCAAAGCTGGCTGTCTGCAGTGCAAGACTCGGCACCTGAAGGTATTAATCGCATTTCAGTTCATTTCTCCCTCGACGGTGCTGTCTTCCACACACTGCCTCTCATATACCCATCTCTTTATTTTATTCCCGCTCCATTTCTGCATTTTTACTGTGCTAACGTTCTTAGTGCGACGAGCGGCACCCTCGCTGCATCAACTGCGTTACCGCCAGCTTTACGTGCTCCTTCGAGGAAAGTGGACTTTTCGCCTCGGACCGCCATGGTGAAGCAAGCCGTTCAGTTGCTCCTCCCGCCTCCGCGCTCCCCATTGATGTCCCCACAGATTTTGCCCAGATGGAGCTCTTCTACTTCTTTCTCTCTGAAACATCAAAAGGTATGTACGACGGCCTGCAGGACAACAGGTGCTCTTTGGAACGAGCTGTAGTCTCTCTTTCCTTCGCCCACCCTTACCTCATGCATCAAATGCTTGCTGTCGCCTCCCTCCATCGCGCGGCAGAGCACACCAACCTCGGATCGTTCTATCAAATAGCCGCCTCTTATCAGGACAGAGCGCTACGCGATTTCATCAGCCTCCGGCTGGAAGTCAACGAATCCAACTGTGGTGCTGTCTTGGTCTTTGCTCAACTCGTTGGTGTCTATTCCTTCCGCGACACCTTCTCCATCTCCCGGCCGCAGCTCAGCAATTTACTGAGCAGGCTCACCAAGAGTATCGACCTCCTGCGTGGCGTGCGTGCTATCATTAGCGCGTGGTGGTCCTTGTTACTCGCCAGCGACATTGGCCCTGCAATTCTCCGGGGCTCCGAATGGCACAAAAAGGCCGAGCGCTACGACGGAAACGAGACCGATGTCCTCCGTCAGGTTGTGCTTAATGCGGATTTCGACGACACAACCCGCAAAGCCTATCTCGAAGCGGTGCGTCTGCTGCAAATCAGTTTCAATCATCATCAAATAGTCTCGCAGCGCTTGACTCACTATGGCAGTGTATTCTCCTGGATGATTACTATGTCGCCAGATTTTACGCGGTGCCTGCGCGAAGAGCAGCCCGAGGCGCTTCTGATACTTGCCTATTACGGAGTCATTCTCCATCGGTACCGGCACTTTTGGCTGTTTGGCGACGCAGGCAAGTGCATTGTCGAGGTTATCACGCGCCATCTCGGCTCGTCGTGGCTGCCTCACCTCGAATGGTGCATCGCCGCGATATCGACACCTTAGGATTATATGATGTCCCTTCTATGCACTTCTCAATACTTCAAATAAGCTACTGGCTATTGCTCTGCTGCTTGCAGCTTGATGCACGCAGACGCAAGCGGCAGTGATTTAAGAATCGCTGCCCAAACACAGCGACCTCGATTTCTGGAGAGAGGACAAGCTAGTGTTTGCTTGGAATGAATATTATATCTCCTCGACATATATTGTGAGTGAGTGAATATTTAAGACAGTTAGTCAGAAACATTAGTAATGCATTACAACGCAGGAGATCACAATGCTATTACGCTGTAAATGACTACGGCAGATATATAGAACGAATTAGTTGTATAATCTATTGAATATAGCGAATGAATAAACTTAAATTGAAGCGCTAAAATAAGCTTAGAAGAGTGGATTGCTGAGCGCCTGATAGAAGTGGTTATATTGGCAGTCTCGCGCTCTAGCGTCTTCTTTCTAGCGCTCTCTGGCACTCTTATATCCCACACTTCTCTTCTTCTCTCGCTCTCGCTCGCTTTCTCTCACGCTCTAATCATCCATGTACATCCTAGCTGAGAGCGAATGAAGCAATGACTCATAAGAGCAAATGAAGCAATTACTCAGAATATCCCATATCTGACTAATCACGCCCGCGGGCGCAACACAGAAAGAGGTGTGGGGTCGTGAGCACAGCTATCTTCCATCATCCTGCTCTGCTGCGCTATTGTTCTTCACAGAATGCCAAAACGCGCGTGGAGCGCAGACGATTCCGAGCCGCGACGGCGGCTCTCGCCATCTTCGTCGGCACATTCGCAGTCGCAGCGCTCGCCAGACGACACGCATTCCTCCGGCAAAGACAACACGCCGCCGTCGCTCACCGCTGTGAACCCATCCAGCGCCCAGCGCGCGATGCCAATTTCAAAGATCATCCACACGCAGCCAAACGTAATCGAGGACGCCGACTTAGTTCCTGTCACGACGCGCAAAAGCACAGCCTGTCCCGCTTGCAGAAAGCAAAAGGTATAACCGCATTTTTTTTTCGCAGGGTCTCGCTAACTTTGCAGATCAAATGCATCATGGAAAACGACCTCCCGCCGTGCAAACGCTGCGCAGAACGCGGCATCATCTGCTCACCAAACAAAACCATCCAGGGCCTCATGACCGAGCAAGCCCGCTGGAATTCGAGAATGCGCAGAAACTTTGCCAGAATGGAGTCCGCCCTCAACGAAGCCCGCGCAGCCCTATCGCTTCCCCCTATCTTTGCCATGGAAGAGTCTGCGACCGCAGACGAAGAAGCAAAAGTGCGCGAAAGCTCAGATCTGCTTAACGATGAACGCGACAACGTGCGCGAAACTGGCGACGACGAGGGATTAGACCACGTCAATGCCCATCTCGGGCCTGATAACCTGGCCTCGGCGCCAATTCGTTCATTGTACGAAGTCACGCGCACCAAGCCGAAAATTCGTAACGCATCTCTTGATGAAGATGCGGCTGCCGAGAAACTGCATGATGATCTGACCATGCAAGCCAGCGGCCTCGTCATAGAACCAGATTTTATTAGCAGAGGCATCATCACCCCCGCAGAAGCGAGCCAGCTCACCAAAGTCTACATCGGACGACTCGACCACTTTTTTTATGGATACTTGCAGGAGTACTCTGACTTCAATGCGATACGAACCAGATCAACTTTACTTGCTTTAACAGTCTGCGTCGTCGCCAGTCTCCACGATCCTTTGGGCTCTGATGCATTTGACAAACTTTCAAAAGAACTCCGCAACCTCGTCTCGAGTCTGCTGTTTCGTCCTCGTCTAGGATTTGAGGATATCAAGGCTCTCTTGATGGGCTGCTACTGGCTTGCTGATATCGCCTGGATGTTGACGGCTCTTGTAGTCCGCAAAGCGGTCTCAATGCAATACCACATGTCTCATCTTTCCCAGCCTGCTACTATCAACGACGGATTCAAAAAGTCACAGCTCTGGCTTCTGATTTTCCTATCTAATGAGCAAATATCAATTCTACAAGGCGCACCGAGTGGCGTCGGACGCGATTTCGTCAACTGGGAGGCTCACATGAGCAGTTCTTTCTCAAGCGAAGCGGACTTGAGACTCGTGTCTCATATCGATCTTCTTTTAATCTTCTCACGAGCGCGCGAGCTGTTTGGACTCGACACTACAAAGCAAATCCCAGGCATTTTAATCCCCCAACTGCGCGACTTTAACATGCAAGTTGATAGGTGGGGCGCGGCGTGGTCAGGAAGACTTGCGCGCAACAAATCACTGGGAAACTTCCCCAGTGAAGCTATAAAGATCCATTGGAGATTTGCAAAATTCTACATATGCTCACACGCTTTTCGCGGCTTGACTGTCGGACCTGTAAGTGGCACTACAAGTCGCAATGATGATTATCAGCAGCCTCTAAACCAGCACGTCTCATTATCCCGCGACCTTGAAGATATTGCCGCCGCAGCAATCTCAACAGCCTTTGACACTCTCAATCTCCTTCTCGAATCCGAAGAACTACAAGCTTCGCTAGTCGGCATGCCGCACTACTTCCACACCATGTTTGCCTTCGCCGCCGTTTTTCTTCTGAAAGTAGCAACCCGCTACTCGCTTCACGTCCGCATCGATATCCAATCTGTGCTTGACATAACCGCGCGTGTCGTCCAAGTCTTTCGCAAAGCTCCCTGCGCCAGCCAACATCTCGTCAACCGGATCTCTCGCGGTCTCTCTGAAATGCTCGAACGCGCACAAGCACAATACACGGCCGCGGCAACTGCTGCGGCAACCGCAGCAGCGACAACCCTGGCCTCAGTAGCCAACTCTGAACTACCCTCACCGGCAACCTCCACCGCCGTCGAAAGCGGGATGCTGATCTCGGCAATGCTACACCACAGACCCGGACAGCCTGGTCTAGAAGAGTATAGTATTGAGGCGGCTATGGTGGAGAATTCGTTGGGAGGAGAAGCGCTGCCGCATTTGGATTTGGAGAATTTTGATTTTTTGAGTAGTATACCGCCGAATTGGGGGGACGAGTTTGATATGTAGCGCTCGACGTGACGCGGCGTCTCTCGACGCTCGGCAATGTTTGTAAGTATAGAGCGAAAGAGAAGCGGGAAGAGATGGTGATTCTTCTTGCGGCGTGAGTGCCGATTTGAAGATGTATCGATGAGCGGGCTGTTGATTGTATTATTGTGGCAGTTTTTGCAGTGAGATGCACGATATAAGGAATATGTGTATGTTGTTGTACACCTCTCAAGGTTGAGATTCATAGCACGAAGAGTATGGCTTCATATGTGTATCTCATTATGCACAGGTCAAAGTCGAGATTTACGACATGTATTGAAATGGAGATGATGTTTATGCTGTCGTTTCTGTGAATTACATCGCGGTGGCAGTGTCACGATATGTATCGAGATAATGTGTTTTGAATCTCGGAGGATCGTGTACTAAATTGCCGATATGTCGACGCGTTTACGACACCGAGCACATGGATTGTTTCGCAGTGGATATATTGAAGTGAAGATGTAAGTGCAGATCTGAAGTTTTACTGCTAATGGATTGACCAACATATTTCTTAGTGTTTTCGAAATCAACAGCTATGAGATATATGCCTAGTCAAAATGCAGGTCATATTAAATAGCGGGGTATATGTCGTTTGAGTGCAGCATTCGAAGCAGAGGGCCATGCATGATAAGAAATGTCGAAACGATGACCGTGTAAACTTGTTCTTTCAACAGCGCGGATAGTAAAAGATATTTTGCTGGATCGTAATATTTTGAATATTCAGCAAGAGCAAGTATGTAAATAAGAAAGATCTATGTGAGAATATGCGATGGCGAATGCTGATGCTAAATGGGATTTATATTGTGGAAATTAATTTTTGTGAGAGTTGGCGGTAAAAGACGCGTACTTATAGATAATTATGATTGAAGTTTTTGATTATGTAAAGCAATGAGATTTTAAAAGATGCTTTTCGTCGCGCGTTGAAGAAATTGTAGATCATAACATATTACCCAATTCGGTAAGTTATACATTATAAACCAGTCGTCGCCTGCGCAGCGCGTTTCCAGGTGCTGATAACAGAAAATATGAGATAGAAGACAGATTTCCTCTTGTCGTAGGCGCAGTTTAAGATTTTTTTTCAAATAGAACTCTCGTGCTACAAAAAAGAATATTTATGTTATAGATGTATTACTAATAGGTCCGTGTATATTCTACAAATAATAATTCAACTCCTGCAAAGCAGCACTCGACATTGGCAAATACTGCTTAAACTCTGCAGCTTTCTTGATGGATTCCTCAAGCTTGTCTCTGATTTCAGTAGCGGAAGGAACAGGCTTGAAGCTGACGTTGCCTGCCTTGACCATTTGGCCAGAGACGAGCTCGTAGGTGTTTGACGCACCGGCGCCTTTGTTGATGATGTCTGTCAATAGCTCAAGGTCGAGTCCGACGAACTTGGCGAAGGCCATGCATTCGCGGGTGGAGGCGAGCTCGACGCCGGCCATGAGGTTGATGATGTCGTCGACGGTGATGTCGTACTTTGGCGCAGCGGTCGAGGTGGAGAGCTCTCCGACGAGGGTAGGCGAGGGCATGAACATGCGGCAGAGTCCGGCATCGTCGTCCTTTGCAAAGCCGGCGTGGCAGGCTTGGATATAGAGCTGCTCGGCCATGTTTTCCAAGGGCAGCGGGAAGAAGGCAGCCTTTGCGTGGTTGGTGACGATGGTCGCGTCTTTAAGGATGATTGTGGTGGCAGAGTGGACAGTGAGATAGTCGTTGGCGAGCATGTGTGGCGCGCGGTTCTCAAACATCCAGCTGCGGCCGATGGACGCGCACACTTTGTCAAAGACTTCCTTGGTGTTGAGACCAGCGGTGGCAGCGAGACCCATTGCCTCGGAAGCCATGATGATGTTTGTGGCTGCCTGGTGCTGATGGCACATCTTTGCGACCTGGCCCATGGAAATACCGCCCTTGATGCGATAGAGAGGGTCCGACATGGCCTTGAGCACGACATCAGCGTTGTCGAGGTCTTCCTCCGGACCGGAAGAGAAGATGGAAAGAGTGCCAGCGGCTGCGCGGATTGATCCGCCGGACACGGGGCAGTCGAGCAATTTGAGATCAGAGCGGCCGACAGCGTCAATGTGTTCGCGCAGGGTCTTCAGGTAGGCTGGTGGAGTTGTCGAGCACAGCATCACGGTTTTGCCTTTGTCCATGGCCTCAATAGCACCGCCATCAAACAGCACAGAGTCCGCCTGCTTATCGTTGACGACCATCAGAATAAGGAACTCCTTTCCTTTGGCTGCCTCAGCAGGCGAAGCAGAAGAAGTGCCGCCAGCGGCAACGAGCTTGTCCATCGAGGGCTGGTAAAGATCGAAGCCCTGGATAGGGAATCCCTCTTTAGCCAGGTTGCGAGCCATGCCGCCGCCCATCGCGCCCAGTCCGCAGAATCCGATTGTAGGAAGTGTAGCTACCATACTGATACTTCTTGATGATGATGATGATAGAGAGAGAGGAGAGACAGTAGCAGAGAGCAGAGCGCAGAGAGTAGATATGTAAAGCAAGAACGACGCATATCGGAGTCCGTCCGAGCGGACTCTCAGGGATCCGGAAACTGTCCGATGTGGCCCCCATGCTTTGTCAGTGCTGACTATCATTACCCCACGTCTCACTTGTAACCTATGTATACTTATTTTTCTGTAGGGTTTATTACTCTATACTGCCTCCGCAGGGTGTTCGATAGGGTTGCAATCGACTGCAGCGCACTAGTCCCGCTTTGGCACTGCAAAACACCCGGGCTCGCTCCGAGTTCGCGGGCTCAGCTCCGACCGCGCTATTCCCAATCAGTGCAATCCGAATCCCTAAACCACGCTCTCAGCTGATCTGGCCCCGCTTCCCCGCGTTCTGCTCTTCCCCACTTTCTCACACTCTCACACTCGTCGTCTCCAGCACGCTCATCCTACCAAGCACTCTTCTGCGTTTTAATGTTTGCTGTCAGGTATCACACAGTCGCTTGAGTCAGCAGTGAAGTTCTCCTATTCTGCACATATAAAACATAGTAGATCCCCTTCTTTCTTGCATCATCCTCTGCATGGCCTTCACAATGGACGAGAAAGACAACCAAGACGCGCTCTCCGTAAAGCTCGAGTCCCAGGAGCTTGAAAATGCACCAATTGAGTGCCTGGCGATCCCGGATTATCGTCCAAACACTCCCGAGGAGGCCAAGCTCGTCCGGAAAATCGATCTTTTCTTGCTGCCCACGATCTTTCTCATGTACTTCTTGAGTTATATGGATCGTATCAAGTACATTATTCTCCTTCATCTGATCTGATTAGGGCTAACGAACCAGTGTGGGGAACGCAAAAGTTGCGGGAATGATGGAAGACCTGCAGTTGGACTCCCAGCAGTACTCGGTCGTCTTGGTCATTAATATCGTATTCTACGTTACTATGGAAGTGCCTACCAAGTAAGTCTCCTGCTATGCTATATACTACAATGAATTTGCATTATACAAGTGCTAACAACAATAGTATGATTCTATCCCGAACAAGACCCTCAATCTTTCTCCCCGCAATTATGCTGCTATGGGGCCTCACAACCTGCGGCATCTCCCAGGTCACGTCCTACCACCAACTCATCGCCCTCCGCGCGCTCATCGGCATCTTCGAAGCCGGCTTTGCACCCGGTGTATTGCTCATGTTTTCGAGTTGGTATAAACGGTCCGAACAGTCTATGCGCTTCGGCATCTATATCTCCGCACCTGTGTTGGCAGGTGCGTTTGGCGGTTTGATTGCCGGCGGTATCACCGGTAGTCTGGAAGGTACGCAGCCGCTTTTTGCGCACTTGCTATCGTATTACCGCAGTATATGGCACTAGCTGTGTTTAAACAATACTGTAATACTATAATAGCATATGGATTATTGTGAATGGTGAATCTTGCTAACGTGCACAGGAAAATACGGCATCCCAGGCTGGAGATGGCTCTTCATCGTAGAAGGCGCAGCAACCTGCGGCTGGGCGCTCGTCTCCTTCTTCACGCTCCTCGACTTTCCCGCTCATTCGCGCTACATGAACACTCGAGAACGCGACCTTGCCGTCACGAGATTAGAGTATGAAGCCCTGGCGAATATGGACGAGCGCGCGCCATTGTCGCATCTTCAGGCGCTGAAGGCAGCGTTGTGGAATTGGCGAACGATCTTGTTTACCTTTGGCTACGGAATTCTGAATACGACGTCATCGCAGTCATATTTCTATCCGACGCTCGTGCAAAGTCTCGGGTACACAGTCACATCACAGATTCAGTACATGACCGTTCCTATCTATGCAGTGGCGTTTGTCGTAAACCTCGCAACTTCATACATAGGCGACAGACAGCTTCACAATTGTCGCGGATACTTGATTGCAGGATGCATGGTTGTTGTCTGCGTTACGGGAATTCTTATGACGACGGTGTATAACACCATCGCGAGGTATGTGTTTATGGTCTTGATGTGTTCTTCGGTATGGGCAGGTACTGCAGCATGTCTCGCCTACGCCTCGTCCTCCTTCGGATACCTTCAGCGAGAGTCTCGGGGCATTGCGCTTGCTGTCGTGAACGGGATGGGCACGGCGGCGACTATCGGTGGCTCGTTTCTGTTTCCGTCGAAAGATTCGCCAAAGTATTTAATGGCGTTTGAAGTTGTTAGTGCCACGAGTTTTGCCGGGATTTTCACATTTTGCGCGTTGCAGGTTTTGATTCGCAAGTACGCGCCAAAGTAGTAAGGTTTGCTGTGAATGCAGCTTGATGTTGTTATCCTATAAGGTTTTGCTGTTTATGAGGCGTATGTAGACTAATTTATTATTCGATTTATTCTGTTGTCGTTGAAGCGTTAGTTGATGAGGATTTGTGTGTGGTTAGTAGATCAATGCACTGTAATTTACGTGGCGATGAAGTAGATGGCGAGAAAGAGTGATGCTTGAGCAGGGATAAGTCATGTGTAGGATTGGCGGACCTGGATTTAGTTATTAGCATGAGGGCTTTAGCAGTATGCTCTAGAAGAGTATCCGTCTGCATTGTGTTCTATTCGACCATGTGCTATTTCTCATGCAGCACACATTCACGGATTTCTCCATAGACTAAAGATATGGTTTATAAAGAGAGGACTGTTTCCGATCAAGCATCTGGCTAAGTACATATATTCAATTATATTGCCATACACTCCAATTTACTTGATGCCGCTTTAGAGCCACGCAGGCTACGACAGTCCGACTGTAATACTGAAGCCAAGATGTAAACCAGTCATTGCTCCACGGCTGACAAGCACGCGGCCAGACATCAACGTTCTGTCCAGTCAGTGCTCAACCGGAACTTCCTAATTCGACCAGAACGCAGCACGCGACTATTCACACTCAATCTCGACCAAGGCGCCTTTGCTGCTCATTTTAACCCAAAACAGCGATTTTTCCCCAAAGATCCACATTCCGCCTTTGACAAAGCAGAAATTCGCGGCAATGCCGCCGACCACGATCTTGCCGATGAGCTTGCCTTCAGAGTTCCAGACGTGGATTCCGTCGCCGCAGCCAGAGTAGACGTTGCCAAGCGCGTCGCATTTGATACCGTCCGGGATGCCGGTGTCGGTGAACGCAAACGTACGCCGGTTGCTCAGCAAGAGATTCGGAGTCACGTCGTAGGCGTAGATGGTAGCCTGCTTGCGGAGATTTGTGGAGAACGAGTGGCCATCGCCGGGCCCCGCGTGCGCTTGCACGGCGCCGGTGTCGGTGACGTAGAGGGTTTTGTAGTCGGGCGAGAAGCAGAGGCCGTTGCACATTTCGAATCCGTCCGCGACGCAGTAAATCTCTTTGGTGGAAGGAACGAAGCGGTAGACTTGGTTCGGGAGTACCGGCGGAGGACGGAAAGCCTGCTCGTAGCCGTAGGTCGGATCGGTGAACCAGATATCGCCGGATGGATGATGGATGACGACGTCGTTGATGGAGTTGAACTCGCGACCGTGGAAGTTGTTGATCAGCACCTCGGAGGTGCTCGACACCGGATCAGAAAGAACAAGAGCGCTAGGGTGAGACCGGTCTCCTTGGGAGCAGTAGAGCACGCAGTCTTTGTACGAGCAGGCTCCATTTGCCTGATAGACATGAGGATATTCAACTTGCTGGATCGCGTGGGAAGCGCAATTGACCGAATAGCAGCCAATTGGATCCGAAGTCTGGAAGTTTGCGGTGAAGTACACGGAATCAGTCCGCTTGACATAGACACCGGCCTCATGGGCAAACATGTCATCCTCGCGATGTTCAACTAGGGTGATTGTAGGATCATCTCCAAGAATATCAGTAAACACCGGATCGTAAACAACAAACGAAGGCGACTGCTTTCTGACCGACTTAGCGTATTCAATGTCCGTCGCTGCTCTGACCAAGTCCACTGTGATGATGCTCATCCTTGAAGTATTCGTGTGTGTATGTTTAGTAGATGGCTGATGAGTCGTAGGGTTTCTCACGCGTTTATGAGCTGGCGTGTCATGAGCGTGCTACAAGCGTTGCACCAAGATCGGTCGGATACATGACCGCAACCCTATCGAAAACCTAATCGCGCGCGCTCCTCTTTTTAGACACGGCAGTCAAGCCGAATTTTACGGCGCATGCTCCGCAGGTTCGTAGAGTTTAAATATACTTTTGAGCCAAGAAGTCTAATTCCCCGGACTCCAAACTCTCGTGACACGACTATTGTGTGGAGCCCCGCAAACAGCCAAGACACGGTCGGATCCGGTGGATATATAAAGCGCTAGCTCCTTTCATTCCGTCTTAATTTTTTTGCAACAGACAGTCGCAGTAATATGGACACCAACGAAGGATCGCCGACCTACCTCGGACTCAAGGGCCAGTCTCTGCTCTACGCAGTGACTGCGTGCTGCTCAGTCTCTTTCTTGCTGTTTGGCTATGACTTGGGTTTCATGGGCGGATTGACGACCAACTCTGAGTTTTTGAATCAGTTTGGAAATCCAAACTCGACCCTTCTCGGATTCCTTGTTTCTGCGTATGAGGTAGGCGCGATGTTTGGCGCGTTGGCGCAGTTTGCGGTTGGAAATATCTTTGGCGGAAGAAAACCAAATAATATTATCGGCATTTCTATTGTTATTGTCGGTGCTGCTATTCAGACATCGTCGTTCTCAGCGGGACAGTTTATCGCCGGAAGACTTATTGCTGGGTTCGGACTCGGCATTGTGACCACAGTCATTCCTATCTGGCTCGCCGAGTGCACCGTGCCAAAGTCGCGTGGACGCATGATGGCAATGCAGCTGTCAACTCTTATCCTGGGTCTTATTATCGCCAACTGGCTGGACTATGGCATGGCTGAACATTACACTGGCTCAGTCCAATGGCGTTTTCCGTGCTCCTTTCAAATGGTATTTGCCATCATTGTCCTGTTCTTCATTCCATGGCTGCCAGAGTCCCCTAGATATCTCGCCTCGGTAGGAAAGAGCGAGGAAGCGGAGCACTCCTTGGCTGCGCTACGAGGAGGGTTCCCTGACGACCCCGAAATCGCATTCGAGTTCAAGGAAATCCAGTACGCGATTGCTGTTGAATCTGAGGATGTCGGAGGATGGGCAGATGTTTTCAAGGATAATGGAATATCTGGATTTACTCGTGTTGCTATTGCGTTCTCGGCAAACTTTTTTCAGCAGATGTCTGGTGTGAACGTCATTTCTTCTCTTGGCCCATATGTATTTGAAAATTCGATCGGCATGTCCTCACACAATGCAATGCTTGTCTCCGGTGGTCTTCAAGTTTGGTACTTTTTATCCTCACTTGTTCCCTGGTACGCTGTCGATAAGTTTGGACGAAGAAAGTTGTTCATGACTGGTTCGATTGGAATGTTGACCTGTATGACTTTATCCGCCATCTTTGTGGGAATTAACACTAAAGGAACTGGATACGCTGCCGCTGCTGTTCTATATCTCTTTCATACGTTTTTTACGCTTGGATGGCAATCGAATATGTGGGTCTATCCTTCTGAGTTGCTGCCACTTCGTCTGCGTCTTAGAGGTGGCGCGTTGTCTGTTGTCTCGCAGTGGATGTTCACGTTTGTCGTGGTTGAGATTACACCGGTGATGATCACAAATATTGGATACAAATCGTATATCGTCTTTGCCGTCTTCAACTTCTGCACGCTGCCACTTGTTTACTTCTGCTACCCGGAGACTACAAGACAGCCGTTGGAAGTCATCGACCTTCTCTTTGCCGACAAAGAAGACGGCACTCGTCCTTCCATCTTTGAGGTAGTTAAAAACTCTACCGACAAAGAGTTCGTCAAGATGATTGAAGAACAGTTGAAAGAGAATGCGAGGTTGAGAGGTGAGAATGAGGCTATTGTAGATGAATCCAAACGAGAGGTTGAGTATTTAGAGAAGAATGAGGTTTAGATTAGACTTAAGAGTGCTTAATTTTATTGTATGTTAAATTAATGTATATTTTTGTTATTTCATAAGCTGAGTTTTTATATTATTTACGTTATCTCTATGAGCACATTCTAAACATGATAAACAGCAATTTACTCTTAGAGGTGATTGCTTGAGTATCGAATCTGTATTGTAGTATAATTAGACACTGGAGTATCAAAACATTAATTATATTAAACCACTAAATACTACTTCTTCATCCGATATATTCACCACTCAAATGTTATACTGTGCATTGTCAGATTATATAGAGCAGCGATGTATCAGATATAAGTATAATATCCCCTGGGATCGTAACATTGCTATAGAATTAAAGTATTGTTCTTATGAAATTACATTTTCAAATTACAATTGAAGCAGCAGTGCGTTAACTATGTTATTGTGAGTTATAGTAGTGTAAAATAATTAGACGTAATTTCTAGTGTATCGGAAATAGAATTATACTCCATTCTCATTACCAAACTACAATGTCAGATTATAAATAGCAGTATTTTATTATATTTAACGCATCTGTTTATATTACCGCGATTATTATTAGCATGATTCCTGATAGTATTCTCAACGTACTGCTGCGATAGCTACACTACTACAATAAAATCAGAATAACTGCAAAGCACTACATCCTGCGCTCATGAAGCAGCCAACCTCAGCCATCATAACTGTGCTCTTCAGGTTAATCTGGCATGGTGATTCTCGCAATAATATCACCTACTCGTTCTAGTAAGCACGATGATATTAACATAAGATAAAATAACCGACTAAAGGCATTCATAGTAGGGATTTATTAAACCCTACTACAAGTCCAAACATTACAGTTTTTCGTAACATATTACTCAGCAAAACCTTGGTGATTTCGCGGCGAACAAGCCGTCCCCTGAATGCGGGGAACCCTGAATATTAAGAGGTTTGGCTCGATTAGGTGGTTTCTTCCCCGCATTCGGTTTTTGATATTTATTTAATGAAATAATATATATATTATGAGAGGGGTACACTAAATAATTCCGAATCAGTGGCAGCGGACCGGGACCCGCCCGGTTTTCCTCTTATAAAGAGTCTGCTTCCTCCCTGATTCATGCGATCCTCCTCACAACACCAAACACACTAAATTCTCAATAACCATTCAATTCTATCAATAGTGCACACTATGGAGACCACTCAAGGGAATTCTCCCTCGTACCTCAGACTACGCGGGCAGAACCTCGTTTACGCAGTGACATTCTGCTCCTCCGTCGGATTTCTCCTCTTTGGGTATGATTTGGGCTTCATGGGCGGCCTCACAACAAACACAGAGTTTTTGTCCCAGTTTGGAAGTCCTGATGCTACTCTTCTTGGATTCATTGTGGCTTCGTATGAAGTTGGAGCGACCTTTGGCGCGCTGTTCCAGTATTTGCTTGCAGACTATCTTGGTGGCCGCAAACCAGCAAACATGCTCGGCTTGTCTATTGTCATTATCGGCGCTGTTATCCAGGCTACCGCATTTAGCATAACTCAGCTTCTTCTTGGACGCATTATTGCCGGCTTTGGGCTGGGAATTGCGACAACTGTCATTCCTATCTGGCTCGCAGAGTGCACTGTGCCAAAGTCGCGTGGAAGAATGATGGCGATGCAGCTCTCGAACCTAATTATGGGCTTGATCATCGCAAACTGGCTTGTTTATGGAATGAGTTTTCACGAGGGTTCTGTGCAGTGGAGATTTCCTGTTGCGTTTCAGATCTTTCTTGCTTGCGTGGTTATCGTATTCCTCCCTTTTCTCCCTGAATCACCGCGATATCTTGCTTCAGTGGGGAAAAATGAGGCAGCAAACCACGCTTTGGCTGCTCTGAGAGGCGGATTTCCTGAAGACGAAGCCATTGCAGTCGAAATCAAAGAAATCGAATACGCCATTGCAGTCGAGTCTGAAGAAGTCGGCGGCTGGGCCGATGTCTTTCACGACAACGGCGTCTCTGGATTCACACGAGTCGCAATCGCATTCTCGGCAAACTTCTTCCAGCAAATGTCGGGCGTCAATGTCATCTCCTCTCTTGGTCCGTACATCTTCCAGAACAGTATCGGAATGAGCACACATGACGCGTTGCTAGTCTCCGGTGGATGCCAGATTTATTACTTCCTCTCCTCGCTGATTCCCTGGTGGACTGTCGACCGCGTTGGACGCCGAAGACTCTTCATGCTAGGCTCGACTGGAATGGGTTTATGCATGATGTTGTCGGCTATCTTTGTGGGAATTAATACCAAGGGAACAGGATACGCTGCTACTGCCGTGCTCTATATCTTCCAGACTTTCTTCACCCTCGGATGGCAATCAAACATGTGGGTCTATCCATCTGAGCTCCTCCCGCTTAAACTCAGACTTCGCGGAGGCGCATTAGCTGTCGTCTCTCAGTGGCTTTTCACGTTTATGGTAGTGATGATCACGCCGGTAATGATTGAAAATATTGGTTACAAATCCTACATCGTCTTCATGGTCTTTAACATTGCTACAATCCCTCTCGTCTATTTCTGTTACCCCGAAACATCTCGTCGCCCATTGGAAGTAGTCGATCTCTTGTTTGCAGACCGCGACAACGGAAGAAGACCGGGTATTTGGGAAGTCGTCAAGGACTCGACTAATAAAGAATTTGTAGCAAAGATTGAAGAGGAATTGAAAGAAAGTGCCCGGTTTAGACATGAGCATGCGGATGTTTTGGCTGCAGCAAAGGGACAGGCAGAACATTTAGAGAAAGCTGTGTAGGTTTTTGTGATTTGTTATTGTAGTGAAATCTAATGGAATTTTTGATTTTTGAAAAATCTGAGAGTGTAGAGCTGCAGATGAATGAACTGTGATTGCCGTTTTGATGAACTTGTGTTTGAGTTGTAAAGTATTGTGAACTTCCTGAGATTGCGTTGCTGTGACTTTTTGTTTTGTAAGGTATGCAGTGGACATGTGAGGTAAATACCGTCAAACTTGGCATTTTAGTGATAATCTGAAAGTCTTGTCGACTGACTTGACATACCGCTGAGCTGCTCAAAGTGTACTTTTCTGTAGACTGCTAGATGCGAATATGCCGCTGATATATCAACCATAATTCTCAAGATCCTGAAAGAAACGTGATCTGCGCTGGCATTCAGATTATATATATATCACAGCTGGGAATCAGGCTAGGATGTGATAATACACAGTTATTTTCAAAAATCTCTAATTCCAAGTGCGTCGGATCGATTCAGATGTAAATCTTCCTTTTGAAAATGAACGTTTGTTTCGCGAATAGCGCATATTTATAACCTAGCTAGCATATATTGAGCTTTCCGCATTTGGAAATTACAAGTTTAATGCAGGTTCTTTGATTGCTGCTGTTTTCGTAAATTAAATGACTAACTGTAATTTCAAGAATAATAATAAAATGCAAAAATCCTCTTTCATTGCACTAGTCTATTGAAATAGCCTTGTGGCAGCACGATTTTACTACTGATATTTTGTTGGCATGGATAATTCGAAAGTTCTAGTTACTTGACTACTCGTATCTAGTCATATGAATTGTACTTTAGCAATAGGGTAATCTGGTTTATTCTTTGGAGACATTCGTTCCTGTTTATATAGTCTTGCAATTGCGATTTGATCAAAGTTAAATTTATATCTTGTGAATATAAACAACTTCAGTCAGTATAATCTTTGTTTTTCCATGTACTCAATCAACAGAGAAATACGTTCTTGAAATGTAGTTTGAAAACTATATAATTAAATATCCAGCTGGCAATTATTGAAAGTCTGGTGACCATAGCTAGCGTTTGCTTCCCATGGCTAACCAAGCGTGTGCGCAGTGAGTTTACATCAGGCGGATATTATTTAACAGCAAACGATAACTGATCAATAATGCACAATACAATAAAGCGAAAAGATTGCAGGGTGCTTCGGTTTCTGTGTTACGTATCTGGAAAAGTTATTTGTACCGTCTGAGGAATCCCTTGAAAATGAATTATCAGAATCTAACAATGTTAGAACAGCTGCGGCATTAGAACATCATTGAATATTTGTGCTTATTACTGATTCGTGCAAGAGTCTACATGAAGCAGCAAAGACATGATCAAACTAAACTAAGAGCGCGCTGATGATAACCAAATATGATCCGCTGTGAGTTTTCTCTATATCGGATGGTATATAGCAAATGCTGCCCATCAGATCAGCTGGGGTCAATCTTGAGATAGTCTGCTGTGTCGTGAATGAAAATACTTTATATAGCTGAGCAATATAACTCAAAACTTACAAATAAATCATTTGCACACAAAACTCAATGTCAAGTACCAACACCAAAACCATTCACTTTCCGGCACCAGTTTCAGAGCAGCAGTCTCAGCATCAGACACGGCACTATCCCACCACGTAATTGAAACTGGACGTAACTAAAGCGCAAGATGGTATCGAAGGCTACGCCGGCGGATAAAGCAGAGGAAATGATGTAGATGCAAGGTGGCGAGTAAGATGCAGACCGCGTAGAAGCCGGGGTGTTACAAAGAGAGATTGGACGTCGAGCCGTGTCCATTTCAATTAGCATACAAGAGAGTAACCTTCCGCAGCAGTCGTTAAGGACTCTGACAGCAGTACAGTCACGGTGTAGTTTGCCTTTTGCTTTGGAATCAGTGTCATGTTATTCGAATACAATAGCTCAGCCATCAGACTTTGTCACGGCGTCAGTACACCCTCGCGGGCAGTCTAAGACCTATACAGTCAAAAAACGCGCGCACTTTAGATGTTTATGGTAGGCAGATACCAATTAATCTATGGGACCTACAGCGGTCTGTACAGATGGCACAGCCTGCGCAGCGTTTGGCATTTCAGCTTCCCACGGGTCAACGATTAGGGCCATCATATCGTCAGCTGCTGGCTGTGTATTATAATCGTTTTCAGAAAGCATTTTGAATGAGCATTTTGTCTTAAAACCTACCGTTACTGCTGCTGAGATCATTTGTTGAGAGTTCCACAGTGAAAGGCGACATTGGCCGTAGTAAAATACGAATGTAAGCACGGTTCTACTGTATCGAATTGGTAGCGTAGTTTATTGTTACATATATTTTACTCAAACCTTCCTGCTCTATCTTAACCATCTCAAACACGTCTAACAGTTCCAAAAATTCTCATACGGCACTCTATCAACTCTAAGCCTGTCTGAAAGGATTGTTACGTCCCGTGGGCTGAGAAGCCAGCGGAGAACTGACACCAGGCTGGTAAGTTGATTGCTGGTGCAACATTCCAGTAGGCTGTGCTGTTTGATATTGTGCATTATTGAAGGCTTGCTGAGGGGATTGCATCGCGTTTGGCTGCTGTTGCTGACTGGAGTATCCTCCAAAACCCATACCGGTGAAGTCGGACGAGAGAGGCGAAGGACGATACTGCTGAGGCTGCTGAGCATAGCCAAACCCAGTAGGCTGTTGCATAATACCAGTCGGCTGAGGCATCTGCATTCCGGTCTGTTGCGGCATCTGCATTCCTGTTGGTTGTTGCATCTGCTGCAATCCAGTTGTCTGCATGTACGGCTGGAACGATTGTTGTGCTTGAGGCTGGAAGCCAGTCATCTGCTGAGGCATGCCGGTATACTGCGGGGAGACTGCTCCGATTGGAGAGACTGCTCCTGCAGGAGACAAAGCGCCAACTGATCCGGTATATTGAGGTGACACGAATCCGGTGTTCATCGCGGACAGATATTGCTGCTGCTGCTGAAGCTGCTGCTGTTGCAGAATTTGAGGATCTTCCAGTTCGATCAGATTGGGCGCTGAGTCTTGTCTCCTGTTTATGGGTCTAACGCCCATCGTAGATTGATCATGTCTGAGAGCAGCAGACACATCCTCATCATAACCGTCGCCAGACGCACGAGCAATTCTTCTCTGCTCATCCTTGCGCGCACTCTCTTTGCTTTCTTCAATAGCGCGTCTGATATCATCTTCTTCGCGAGCTGAGACGGTGCTTCGTCGAGACCTGCCGCCAGATCGGGGTGTGCTGCGCCCGCTATCGTCTCTTCTTCTGCGTCCGTTCTCGTGGTTTAAGACATCATCAGTTCTGGCTAGTCTCTCGCGCATATTATTCCGATTAGCACGCTCAGTGCGAATACGGTCATCATCGTGGAGTAATGAAGTGAGGTCCTTGGCTTTTGTACGAACTAAGATAAAACACGGCAATTAGCATGTGCTGGTGGCGAGTGTGTTCTATACGGGTGACTTACTAGTAAGACCCTGATCATGATCTTCTTCGTCAATATATTGAAATTCTCGAAGTGTTTTGATAATGTAAAGATTGTCCTTTGCCCACCGAACCACGTTTTCGGATCCGACGTGGAGGCAGTAATCAAGAAGAATAAGAGCCTATAATAAAGGTGTTATTGACCCATCGCCAAATCTTTGCGATTCTGGGACTAACCTTCAGGACATGACGCCAGTTCTTTCCTTTATCGTTCAATCTGCGGTCGATGATATCCATGATTTCGAATAGTTGTTCGCTGTTCCGGAGAGCCCGTTAGAAAGACAGCTAAAGGCTGGTTTAGGTTGTAAATGGCATACCTGTCGAAAGTGAGTTGGGCAATTTCATCCATCTCCACACCACTCGGGCCCCAGGTGTCATTGCTGGTTGCTATTGCAGAGGAAGCGAGGTTAGAAGTGCTATCAAAGTCTGGGGAAGGCTGAGTAGAGAGCATTGCTTCTTACCATTGCGGACCTTGACCTGCGCCGAGGTGTAGCCGCTGGTGACGTTCTTGATTGAACGGACGATTGATTTTGACATTTGAATGCGCTGCTGTGTGTTCCGTTAAGACCCAGAAAACAATTGCCGTGAAGAAGAGTGAACAAGGCTGGCTGGTCAGGATAAACGGCAGTGGTGATGTTCACGGCATAATCGAGGCGCAGTTGTGTGCGTGGCCGCTAAGCTCTCAACGTCATCTCAAATGGTCGGCGTCAGGCCTCGGTTTCAGCGCCAACTCTATCTATCTCCCAGCTTACGACTCCCTTTACGATCCGCCTGGGATCAATATTCTGGCTGACTGAATAGCAGTATCGTGTGTTTTTGGATTGGAATTCATTTAGGTTGACTGGTTTGCTGTCGTATTATAGCTCAAAATGTCTAAATCAATCATACGTTCCATCAAGAATGTGACAAGCGGATACACTGTCAATCAGGTCAAAGTCCGCAATGGTTAGTGACCGTTCTGCTTCAATAGCGCAGACAGTTTTTTGATTGATCTATGGGCTTTTAGATATGATGGGACGCTAATTGCAGTATTATATAGCTACTAGCAATGATCCATGGGGTCCAAATTTAGCCGAAATGGAAGAGATCTCACAACTTACATATGACCAGTAAGCGTTTCAAGATTGGATGTACAGATCAGGTACTCACCCCATTATAAGGGCCTATTTTATGGAAGTCATGGATATGGTTGATCGTCGTCTGAATGATAAGGGAAAAAACTGGCGCCATGTTTTGAAGGTATGACCTGAACCAGCGCCGTCATCGATTAGCTAGTTGCTGATCAAGAATCTAGGCTTTGGTCTTACTCGACTACCTTATCCATTCGGGTTCCGAGAATGTTGTGCTGTGGGCCAAGCAGAATATTTACATCATTCGAACTCTTCGCGAGTTTATATATATCGACGAAGAAAGTAAAGATCAGGGTGCGAATGGTAAGTACCGGTGTTTGTAATTTCGAGTGTAGCCTTCTGACAGATCATAGTGCGAGTGAAGGCCAGAGACATCACTAATCTATTGAGTGACGACGAGAGAATCCGCGAAGAGCGCTCAAACAGAGGTCACATGCACAATCGTATCAATAGTGGGCGCATGAACAATGATGTTATGGGCGCGACACGACCCGAAAGATTGACCCAGCTTGAAAGAGACACGCAAAACGAGCGACTAGATCCTTATGGGATTGGCGTGGATGCGCGCTCTTCAGCTATAGACGATAATGCTAATTCCCAGCTTGATCCTGAAATGAGACAGGCAATCGCAGAGAGTAAACTCACTGCGATGGAAGAAGCCTCTAGACGACGCGAGCGTGAGACTATCCCTGATGAAGACGAAGATTTGGCTATGGCATTGAAGCTGAGTGAGCAAGAAGCACGTCGTCAGCAAGAGCGTGACTACTATAAGGCCCAAATGAGTTCTGGACAGCTGCATCAACCTCAGCCAACCTCCCCGGTATATTCTCAACAAACGGGCTATCAGTCTCCTTTCCAAAGCCCACTTACAACTGGTCAGCCGCAGGCATCAGTGCCAGCTACAATGGGCAACAACACTGATTTGCTGATTGATATCTTTGGCCCTACACAGCCGATCCCTTCAACCACAAACACAGTACCTCAAAGTTACCAACAACAGCAGCAACAGTATTACCCTCAGGCTGCTCCTCAGTCACAATTTGGAGCATCCTCGCAACCGAATGTCAGCCAGAGTGCAGCAACACAAACTTATTACTCTCCCCCTTCAGCTTCGCCATTCGCAGGAAACGAGTTCAAATCAAATTCTCCTTTCAATGGCGAATTCAATAGACAAACAGCTGCACCAGTGCATACAAATTCACCGTTTGCTAATTCGGGAGTTGCATCGCAACCGCAAGCCTCCTTGTTTGCGAATACTTCAACGTCTACGTTCAATCCCTCTCAATCAAACTCGCCATTCCAGGCGCCGTCCTCTTTTGCATCAAATTCTCCATTCAATACACAGCCGCAACCAACTGGCCAGTCATCTTTATTGCCCGGAATGCAACAGCAGCCTTTCGCGGCAAGTACCTCGCAAGCTGAGCAGCGTCCGACGACACAAAGCCAATTCGGAGGTTCGGTGTTCCAAGCATCTTCCCCTAATTATCATCAACAGTTTGGTGCCCACAAGAGCGATGATTTGTTTTCTTTTGCTCCTCAGCCGGCAATGCCGACCGGTTTCCTAGAAAATGCATACTCTTCGCCTTCATATCAGGCGCCAACACCAGCTACTACTCAGCCTCAATTCTCAAGTGAGCAGCAGAATATGTTCAACACTGGAGGTAATATGACTCCAAAGAGGTCAAATAATCCGTTTGCTCAGGTATCAACAAGTTCTGGTTATGTTGCGCCTTCTTCCGGTTACGCCCCCACGTCGCCAAATTCATCAGGCGTGGCCAAGACTTCCAATGATTTTAGTCTGCTTTAGAACCAGAGCGAGATGTATGAAATTTTTTTTTGGTGTGACAGATGTACAACAGAGAGTTCAATAAACTCTAAGAGTAGTAGTTGAAATTATATTATAATATTAAACAAGATAATATGCAAATCAGAAAATAAGAGAAAATAACCATACTATCGTGACACAAAAAAAATATTCAAGTAAAGCGGACATTAACGATATTCATAACCTGATCTTTAAAGACCCACTCTGCTTTCAATTCGTTTCCTCCTTCCATCATTAGATTGATGCGGAAATCGATGCGGTAATAAGAGGCACCGTTTTCTGTGATGCGTTGGAAATTCGATTGATCGATCGACGTCAAGTCGATTTCAAGGGTAGCCAATCTTTCGACTCCCGGGGAATTTACAAAAAGCGGCATTTTGTCGTCACTGCAGGTGTAGATGACGTCGTTGAACACGAGGCGGGTGAGGGCGGCAGCCGGTACCTGACGGAAGAAAGGCAGAACGATTGGTTCGCCGACTTTGATGCGATCGCCCTTGCGGACGAGGGCGTCGGCGGTGTTCATGCATTTATACGAACCATCGAGAGCTCTTGTGCGATATTCAAGTGGGTGGATAGTTGGGTCGAACTCCTGCATGGTGGCAATCAGGTAGTGTCGTCGGGCCATTCGTGAGGTTAGTGTGCTCTCGTAAATACCCGTCAGGACGGCACCTCGAACGATTGCGGCAACGGCGTCGACAGGTCTCCGTAGCCGTGAGGCATAGTGGTTTGGTAGCTGTACTTTCAGTTGCTCATAGAGATAAGTGGAAGCGCCAAATCCTCCGACAAGCAGGATAGCTTCTAGAGGTCGGTTCAGTCGCTCTACTGATTCTATCTGTTGCCGAACAAGTTGAACGATACGCGTGATTGTGGGCTCAAACACCGTGCGAATCTCTTCCATGTGGAAAATCAGATACTCGTCAACAAAGCCAAGCGCGGGATTATCATAGTTTGAGCCAATCTCGACCTCGTAATCTTTCACTTTCTCGGAGAACTTAGACTTGATTGCGTCGAAGCTGTCTTTACATTTGCGACGAATTTTGGCGTTGCGAACGTTTGTAGCGGTTTCGTTTCCAGCGGGACCCAGGCGGGCAAGCTTTGCGATGACAAGTTGCATGAATGCGGCATCGATGGCTGTAGAGCCACAGACATCGCCCGTTCCAGGGGTACATTCCTGGACTGAAAACGGGTCACTGCTCTCGACTTCATATGCAATCAAATCGACGGTTCCGCCACCACAGTCGACGACCAAAAACGCGTCATTCGCCTTGAGATCCATGATTCCCTTTTTCGAGCAAAAGATAGCAGCTGCTTCAGGCTCAGTGATGAGCGAGAGTCTACGATCGTTAGGATCGTTGACGAACCCCGCACGTACAGCTGCCTGACGAGTGATGGCTTTACCGGAGTCATTCCAGATGGCAGGGACGGTGAGGAAATAGCGTATACTTGCTTCTTCTTTTTTGAATAGCTCAGGTCCAAATTTTCTGATAAGTTCTTGATTCATTGCCTCTCGAAGCTTGACCAAGTAGTCTACGGTCACCTCGAGGGCAGTTTTGTTTGGAGGCAGAGGATGTCTTCGTGAGTTATCAAGATACGTTCCCGAGCTTTGTAGATGAAGTTTGAATAGCTCGGCCTAAGTTGATTACCAAAGTCAGCCAGAAGGTAATGCGGACAAAAGGAGGTGTGAACGCTTACCTTGATTACGCCGGGCTTGAATCCCCCAGAAAGGTTGACTGCGTTCTGGGTATCAGCGCCCCATCCAACGACATCTCCGGTGTTGTTGTAGTACACGACTGAAGGGATTTTGAACCGGGTATTGTTTGCGAGACCGGGCCATTCAGATATGGTCTCTTCGACGATGTCGGACTCCTTTGGACCAGTGACATATGCAACTTCAAAAGATGTTAGTTGGGGAAGCAGTAGGAGCGCCAGAAGAAGAGATCACTTGCATGCGATTCCAGAGTTCGTAGTGCCAAAATCGATGCCCACAATAAGATGTGTGGTCTTTCCAGAGCGATTCCAGGAGGTCGCTTCCTCTGTCAGGCCCGACGGCACTTCGCGCGCGACATTGTTCGTAGAATGATAGCTGTTGATGTGTGACCTTGAGTCTGGCATGCTCTGCCGGGGAATTGCAGGTGGCTGCTGCGGGATGGTAGCGGGGCGAGGCGGCGCCGGGGCGGAGGCCACTGGGGTTGGAGTAGTTCGCGGAGTGTTGACGACGATTGAGGGCCGGCCCTTATTTCGCCGGCCAAATATGCTGGTGATGGGTGCCATAGCTGCCAAACGAGTGGGATGCAGCAGAAAGGAGAGGCTGGCAGCGGAGCTCAGACAAACACAGGAAGATAAAAGAGGGAAATGGCGACCGCAGAGAGCAAAAACACACTAGCCGTGCAGGCGCGCGACGATAAAGCGGCTCTGCGAGTTTGAGCCTCTGTCTCGGTGCTTGAGTCACCAAAATAGACGCCCATTGAGCCGCATTGCTTCTTCACGTGCTGGACCATTTTGGGACACTCGGTACAAGCCTGCGAAGCGGTCGACGAGTCGAAGAGTGCGAAGGAGAGCAGAAGAAAGGGAGGGGAGAAAAGGGGGTCTGTCTGCGTGTGACGGTGTGTTGGTTGCTGCGATGGCGATTTACCTGGTGCAGACACAGATACTCCTCGTGTGCGCATCGCCGGATAAGCTGCGTCGTGTTTTGATTATGTCAAATACAATAGTAAAATTAGTAATATAATTCTGCGAGATGTGCTGCGATTTGCATTGCAAGAAGAGAGTAGTGCATTTTGTGACCGCACTTGTCAGCGAAAACTGGCATGGATATCGCACTAATCTGAAAATGCTAAAGACCAACCATCTGCTGCTGCTACCGCGAGACCTGCCGTGTATTTGAGCCGTAGTGCTGAGCAGAAAGCAGATATCCTTTGAATATAACAAAACAGCGAATGATGCTGAGGTGAAATTCCATTAGCTGCTAAATATCCAGATGTTGTCAATTCAACAACTGATCGAATCTGTCAACGAAGACTACTCGGACAAGGCAGAGAGTAGAACTGAATACATTGACGTCAAGAAAGAATGTTTTGATAGACCTGGGATCTCAATGTTGAAGGCTTGGAAGGGTCAGTAAAAGAAAAGCGGTCTACATAGCGCTTGAGCTAAAAAATACAAAAATAGCTTCTCGAAGTCAGCTATCAATATTTTGAGGAGCTGGCGAGTCGGCCTGGAGAAAGAGCTGCATGGCCTCTGGCATGTCAGATACTGCAAGATAATTGCAAGCTGCAAAGCGTACGACGAAGAGCACAGACTCGGACGAATAAAGCGTACGCCGGAGATAACTTCGCGACCTGCGCCACTGTAAAAGAGATAATGTTCAGCAGCGCATTAGCGAAAACAATAGTCTAGGTCTGATTGAGCGACCAGGGAAAAGCGCAGGGAGCTGCGGAAGAAAGCACATGAGCTGCTGCGCCTCGTTCCTGAGACACTGCAAAGCCAAAAATAGGGTTTGAGCCCCTGCAGATTGCTTGTTTGCTGTAGGGTTTTTGCTATATATAATACACATATTAGCGACCGTCGCGCACAGCCACGGCGAAACGCTGCGTCGGCAAAGCGCACCCTTCTCTGGTAGATAACAGTGCATTGGGCTAGGTTAGTGTGTCACATAGTGGGCTGAGATGTCAAGTAAGCGTATTTTGTGCCTTGCCTGTGAGCTGAAATCTCGGAGGTCCAACTAGGTCGCGCGCAGCGCTTGTTTGCGGACGCGGAAAGAGCTCTGAAGGAATGAAGCTGATGGATATGCTGACTCCTGAGATATGAGGAAATGCATTCTAGAGCCTAGCGTACGGAACAGGAGTGTGATAGAGCGAGGATGAGGCAAGGCTGGAGAATAAAGATTAAGAAACTACTTAGCGATTAGCTTTTTTGATCAGCGTAACCCAATCTGCGTTGAGGATGAGCCGCCGTGCGCTATTGTGAAATGAAGTGAAAGCAGATTATGTAGTGAGATGAGACGTCGAGACGTGGTTGAAAGAGGGTTTGCGAAACACACCCTGGATGAGAAGATTTGCGGATGAGTGCTGGCGGTGTACAATAGCCTGGGTCTGACGATGGTGAATAGTGGATAGTTGATGCTGATGATCAAGGATTGAAAGAGGTGGAAAGATGCAGAGATGGATGAGATAGCAGAGGCACGCACGAGAGTGGCGGTAATACGGTCGTGCTGCAGTGCTGAGTGGCACAATCGATTAATATTGTAGCGCACTATTGCAATACATATTAGAAATTAAAAGATACAAACAGTCGAATAGTGCAGAATAGCAACAAGATAGCGATACAATCGCTATGTGGGAATGGAAGCTGAGTCAGCAAGATGGGAGGAAGTAAAGTGGATCGGGAGAATTTGATGGCGCGGAAACGATGAATGTGGCGACAACCAAGATGGGATTTTTGCGCGGGCTTACGGTGCGCGGGTTCAATATCCGAGGATATAGCAGCGCGCGTGTGAAGAAGCACGACAAAGGATTGAGATATTCTGCGCAGGAAATCGAGCAGGGCCGCGAGTGGCTGCGGAAGCTGACCGCCGAGCAGATTCCGCGCGACAAGTTTGAGATCCACTATTCGCGGTCGAGCGGTCCGGGAGGGCAGAATGTGAATAAGCTGAACACGAAGGCTACGATCCGGACTGGGCTGGAGAAGCTGCGGGAATGGATTCCTGCAGTTGTGATGGATGGGATGATGGAGGAGGTGAGTCGAGATGATGATCTGTGAGAGAAGGAGCTAACGAGGCAGAAACTGCGGTATTTGACCAAGACGGAAAAGATCGTGATACAGAGCGACAAGTCGCGGCAGCAGCACGAGAATGTGGAGGACTGTTTTCAGAAGCTCTGCGAGATGGTGCGCGAGAGCGGGTATATCGAGAAGCAGGCGGAGAAGGAGGATGTTGAACGATGGCGCAAGATGTGAGTAGACTACTGACTAGCGGAAACAGAGAAAAGTACTGACCTGTTCAGACACGAGCGGACGAACGAGGAGCGCATACGCGCGAAGCGGAGGCGGAGTGAGCTGATAAGGAAGAGGCATGATACTGAGTGATCTATAACACGAGCACAGTAGGACGTGATAAGATATGACATAATCTGTTTTGTTAGCTGACAAATAAAACCCTCGGCGCAGCTGCGGCGCCGGTGAACGTCCGCCGCTGAGTCAGTACGCTAAACGCAGAGCGAAAACGCAAAAGAGCCGAGGCTGCTGCTGTTTTGTCGCGCGCCAGCCGCAGTTTTGCACAGTGCGCGGATGACAGAAGATCCGACTCCGTGGTGAAAACACCCTCGCGCAGCGCTGCTCCTGCTCGCAGTCCGCTCTGTGCCGTCCTCCGCCCGCGGTACAAATCGCACTGCTCCGTCTGCACACACACACGCACCGCCTCCCGCTGCTGCCAGCCACGCATGCATCGCTGTCGCCCAATCCGGTTAGCGCGCCGATGTGCCTGCGCCGGGTGTGGCAGTGCCTGCAGCAGCCGCACAGGCGGCTGCTGCACAGCTTGCGTGGCTTGGCCCTGCTATCGAGCTACTTGCTCATCCTCCGCCAGGACTATATATCCACTTCGGCCTGCTGCCGCTGCTGCGCTGCTCGTGCTGCTCTGCGCTCACGTCGCTGCTCTGGCTCATGGACTGGCTCTCATCTCCCTCGCTCGTATCGCCCCAGCCGGGCCGCGGCCGCTCCCGCTCAGACGCTTCCCTCGGCCATCCAGCGGCACTTCCCGACTCGCTCTTCCTCGGCTCCCTCGACCCGCAGTCCGCTCTTTACCCGCCCCACTCGCAGCCTCCGGCAATGGCAACCGTCTTTCACACCGGCGACATCGCCCTCGACCTCTCCATTCATCAGCAGCACTTCCAGTCCCTCGCCTTGGACCCGCAAGCTGCTGCTGCTGCTGCTGCTGCTGCTGCTGCTGGCTCCGCGTCTTACATGCGTCGCTCGCACTCCGCCGGCGACCTCGACCTCCGCGCCTGGACAGCGACAGAGCTCCCCGGGTTCGACTACTTTCCGCAGCTGCCTGCTTCGTCGACTCCGGGTGCCGCTGTTCTCGACGACGAAGACCCTCTTCCGCTCAGCCAGCACACTTCATTCTCCATCTCGGACTGGGACTCAATCTCAGACTCGGCTGGCTTCAGTCCCACAGAGACTGCCCGCCTTCTGCCTTTCGCCATAGGCTCCCCCAGTCACTCTTTCGTGGCGCCCTCAGACATCTCCTCGCCGGACCCTTTCCAGCAGCCTCTTCTCAATACGTCCATTGACTTCGCTGACACCCAGTTCAACATTATCCCTCCGACGCCAGTCAACCTCCAGTCAGGTCCGCATCCCTACTCTCCAGTCTCCTTTGCAGCCGCCATCTTGGAGACCCCGCCCTACGACCTTGCTTTTCCCACTCCGCCCGGCTGTGACTCGTCAGGCGACACGCCCTCGTGCAGCGAGCAGCAGACTCCCCGCTCGGAATCAACCCCGCCGGCCGTCGTCGACGACACAGTCGACCACAACGGCCGCCGCCGCAGAGTCTACAAAAAGACCCGCTTTGCATGCAACCACTGCTCGCTCAAGTTCAGCATCGCGGACATGGACGAATACGCTCGCCACGTCGAAGAATTCAACATCCAGCGCGAGTTCAAGTGCCCCGAGCCTTCCTGTCCGTGGTCCAAAATCGGCTTCCAGCGCAAACTCGAAAAGGACCGCCATTTCACGCGCAAGCACGGCATCCCCGGTTATGAATGCCGGTTCTGGGCTGGCCCGGGCAAGGAAAAGTTCCCTGGCTCAAACGTCTGCACGACGCAGTGGCACGCGGACTCTGGCAACCGCACCAGACACGAAAAGAGCGTTCATGGCTACTTCGTCAAGACCCATCGCGGGCACAATTCCTCTTTGAAAGAGGTTGAAATGATCAAAGTCGGCAGACGCGCACGATCAAACAGCACAGCATAATCAGTTCTGATTATTTGTAAATATTGGCATTATACAAGTATATATGGGTCATACATTGGATAGGATTACGGTTGGGATAGCATGCATAGCGTATTATTTGATTATCTTGGGGCATTGTATATAGATTGGTGTACACATACATTATTGCATTACTATGTATTATACACTTATTGCATTCCTGCACGCAGCGTACTTATTGTCCATAACAGTGCTGCATGTTGCCACTATCCAAACACTTTAACAGATTCTATTATTTGCTAATATTTTTATAATTTTTAAAAATTTCTTTAACAAATATAACACAAGTCGCCATCGAGCGATTACGCAAAATTAGGTGGACTGAGCGAGAGTATTTTCGCGCCGCGCTTAGAAATTGCTGCAAAAAACACATCGTCATCTTATCAACACTCCCAGCTCACCAACATATCCTGCGACTTTTATACCACTACTTTTTATATTATAGACAATACAACAGAATAAACCCCTATTGCACAGGCTTACAGCAACATGACCGTCACCGAAATCACCAGCGAGTCGCACTTCAACGAGCTCACCACTTCCCTCCCGCCCGCCACTCCCATTTCCATCTCTTTCCACACTCCATGGTCAGTTTATATTGCAGCTACACTATTAAGGAGAGTATTGACAGTATATAGGGCCGCACCATGTACACAGATGAACGCGGTGTTTGCATACCTCTCCGAGCAATTCGCCAACGTCGCCTTCCTCTCCGTCGACGCCGAAGCCCACCCTGAGATCTCAGAGACCTTCGACGTCTCCGCCGTTCCCTTCTTCGTCTTCATCAAGCACGGCAAAGTCGTCCGCGAGCTCTCTGGCGCGGATCCAAAGGAACTTTCCACAGCCATCCAAGAACTCGCGGGATCACAGTCCACAGCCACACCCTCCACAATCACATCCACGACACCATCAACACAACCAAAGAAAGAGCCCGCTGATGCAGAGCAAGATCTAGACCAGCGACTCGAGAAACTGGTCGCTGCTGCTCCGGTTATGTTGTTTATGAAGGGAACCCCCGCAGCGCCGCAGTGCGGATTCAGTCGGCAGCTGGTCGGAATATTGCGTGAGAACCAAGTCCGGTATGGCCATCTATTCTAGATGTTGGTTCCAAGTACTGACAAAACGAACCAGATTTGGATTCTTTGACATCCTAAAAGACGACGCTGTCCGCCAAGGTCTCAAGAAGTACAGCGACTGGCCCACCTTCCCGCAGCTCTACGTCAACGGCGAACTTCAAGGCGGTCTTGATATCGTCAAGGAGACTCTTGCCGACGACCCGGAGTTTTTCAAAAATTTGAACACCACTGCGTAATCTCTCATCAAAGATGAGCCGAAAATTTTGTCGAGTGTGCTCGTGAGTAAAGAATAAGGCTCTCGACAGTTGATTCACAGAGTCACTCGTGCATGTGTTTTTATGTACATCTCGCTTCTTGGGGCGTTTTTGTTAAGACTTTAATGTTTGCTCTGAAGGCAATCAACTCTTGCTGCTTACGATGGGGGGAATTGTACCGGAAAAAGTAAGGCTGGTTAATTGCGAAGAGAGAATGACAATCCTTTGTATTTATTTTTGTTTTGTAGTTTTAATCTGTACGTTAAATGAATTTACTAGTAAGATTTATCATTTTGCATACATAAACAAAACATGCGATCCTAAACCAATGCCCCCTAACCAACACCTGTATCTCAATCCGTTCTCATTCTTAATTCAGTAACAATCTAAACAACAAGATTATCTATGAAATGCGATAACGCCTTCTCGCCCTCCTCGTATATTCTCTTTCGATTGATAATAGCCGCATGCGCCATATGCGTCGATTGCACATGAACAACATATTTGTGCCACGGCAATTTATTCAAATTCTCAGCTATAGAAATCTGCACCGGTTTCAAGTCAAGCATTGTCTCGGGATGAGGCGTGGCACCGCAGTATTTGGATTCTGCGAATTCGGGATATTGTTCGCGATGATGACGGACGCTGGTGCAGATAGCCGTGAGAGATTCGATGCTGTTTGAGCGGGGCCGTACTCTTACTACTTCAGAGCCAGAATCTTCAATCTCGTCGTTCAGTTCTTCTCCGTCAACGTCATCCGGCGGCGCTATTGCCTCCAAGAGGTTTTCAACAGCAGATTGCATCATTGACGCTTCTGTATCAAAGTGCTCTATCTTCGCCTCGGACGATGTCGCCGAACATTGAAGCGAAGATTTCGACGACGCTTCGGCCGAGGACAATAATTCAATCATACTCGGCGACGATTTCTGGTGTTTTTTAAGAAACCTTTTGATTCTCGACTCTGAGATTTGCGAAGACGTCAAAAAACTCAAAAGAGTGATTGTGATAGCGAGTGGTCCGACCGTGATCAACAAAACAAACATAAGATATTGTTGACGGCCCCAGCTCGGAATAGTAGGAACCAAAGCGAACGACATTGGTCTTGAAAGGTCGATAATCACCGGACTGTACTTGTCGATATAATGAGGTTTGCAGTTATGCAAGTCCGTGAACGGATCACGAGTCGCGATAAATGCAGTGAAAAAAGGGACAGTACGGTCGTTAGTAGCGTTAGCGTACAACGACAGTCTCTTGAATTTTTGCAAAACCGGGAAATAAGCACCGCTAGGATCAGCTAATTCAGCTACCAGATTACTCTTTTTGAAAAACATGTCTCGTCCCGACTGCGACAGCAAAAAAGGCGCACACGCGTAAAAAAAAGACCCGGGAAACGATCTCTCCGTATTCATCACCCCAAGATGCGGAGTAGCGAACGACGTGAAGTTCATGGGAGTGATTGTACTGAAGAAACCGACTCTATCTAGTTCGCCGATTACGTAGCGAGAAACAAGACCGCCGAAGGAGTACCCGACGATACTGAATTTCCTTATCGCCACTTTGTTGGCCGTCTCGACTTCTTTGACCTTTTTCTTGATCTGCTGGCAATCAGCATGAACACTCACCCACAAGTACGCGCAAAAGAAAATCACACACCTCTTTTAGAACACGTTGGCCACAGACAACGATTCCATCGTATGTCAGAGTCCCGCTGAATGTATCCGGTATCAACACCTGCGCTTTCGGGTACTTCTTCAGCACATATGCCTTCGCCTGCTTCATATGTCCCGGATTGCCCCATAATCTATCTCACACACACTCCGTTAGCACTTGTCTATAGTAAAAAAAAATAGAACAGTACCCATGGACGAGAACGAAGAGATGATCTTCACTCATTGCTATCGCGTATCTAATCTGATCCCCAGCCTAAATCTCACTATTCTCCAGCAACAGGCGGGCCCACTGCTTTTTCCCTTAAGCCTTTGTTCTTGTTCTTAGTTATCCTGTGAATCAAACACTTACCAGGTTTATATCACAACTCTTCCTCTACTGCTGATGCCAAAAAGATCGCAAGTTGGTATCGCATAGTGCGCGTCAGCCGGAAACCGCTCGGATTTGAACCTCCGAGAAAACTCAAAAAGCCGCACCTGTCATCAAACGCTCTTCAGACAAGTTCACCGCAACTCCGACTTCTCAATCTAGAGAGCGGTAAACAGTGCATGTTACGAAATAAAGATAGATTATATTACAAGATGCTCAACTATATGCACTCAATGCTCATCAAAACGCCTCATCTCTCATTATCAATAATATCCCAAGTACGCCTAAATCAACTGCTCAAACTCCATTCAAAATACCAAGTTTCCGCCACACATCCTCCGTCAACAACTCGAGATCCCGCGAACCAAGATCCCCTCGTTCAGCGCCATACTTGACTGATTGCGAAAGCAACCCGCGTAACAAATCTTTAGATATCGCGCGCGGTCTCAGGAACTCGCCTTTCATCACATCGCTGATCTTGCTTCGGCTGTCGGGATCGCGATCAAGACATCCCTTGATAACAGCGATTGCGTCCTTTGGAACAGGCACGTCTCCGAGTCCCGTTTCTGAATACTGGATTTGTACTTTGGGGTTCATGATAGCCAACATCCGCTGTGTTCCGGTGTACGCAGCATATGGCGGTTTCCCGTATATCATCTGATAGATGATACACCCACAACTCCAAACATCCGACGGCCGACCGACTTTCAGCAATTTCTTGCCTTCAACGGACGACACATCGACTAACGTCTCAGGAGCCATATAATTCGGTGTACCAACCTGCGTCTCGCGTCGCACATTGCTCGTGTACTCTGGCACCGCGTTTGCGATTCCAAAGTCGATAATCTTGAGCATGCCTTTGACAAACAAGAAATTAGCCGGTTTAAGATCAGAGTGTACAATGTCATGCCTGTGCACTGCTTCGACGCATTTAAGCATTTCGACAGTGTGAAATTTGACAAATGAGATGTCGAGTTCGGAATTCAGCCTGGCAGCTAGTACGTGCGCAAGATCAATCTCTCCACATTCCATAACCTGTTCATTAGCCCTGACTGCAATCATAAATAGTATTATACGTACCATATTAACAAATCCGTCCGTCATCTCAAAATCAACCAAACGCACCACTCGATCCTCGTCACTCAACTTTCTCAATAACTCGATCTCGCCTTTAAAGCCTTTAATAACACTATCATCAACTTCGTCAAATGTTACTTTCTTTAAGGCATATAACTTGGTCGAGTTGAGAAGTTGCACTTTGAAGACCTTTGATGATCCTCCTTTTCCGATTAATTCGAGCCTCTGATACGTCCTTCCGGCGACCTATCATCATTAGCATGAGCATTTATAATGTCATAGGAGTACTTACGACCACAGTATTTTTCTGCTTTTTAGCAGACACCTTCGGCGTCGGCCGCGGTACGTCCAAATTGCTCATCTTTGGCGGCGGTTCGTATATATTGCAATCCGGCGGCGGAGTCGATGTCCTGAGAGGACGGATTATGTTGGATGACAGCGGAGTTAGTAATTGTCGACCTTGAAGTCTTTGATTATAGCTGTGTGGTGCTGCGTGATGTCCATTGTGAGCCTGGTCATTCTCATCGTGGTATATATTATTCAGCTGACGTTGTTGGCGAATCGAACTGGGCGCTTCCTCGCGATGCGGCGACTGATAATGCCTGCTTCGTTCTTCATGATGGCTGCTCGTAAATGGTGTAGGCTGTCCTCCATCGTAATGCGACACTTTCTCTGCTTTCACTTCAGCGGGCATATTAACAAAAAAATCATGTTTCTCATTAGCAAGAGAAGCGATGCGAGGAGACGGCACTAATGCTGATGGTTTGGTTCGCGGTGATTGTGATTTGTGGATTAATTGAGTAAGCTCTTTTGCTGCTTCAAATGGTGTGGACGCATGTCGCCGTTCTTCGCTGCTGTAGCTGAATGGACTAGATCTGCGTAGTGGCGAGGGCTCTGGTTTCGTGTGATGTGAGACTATTTGAGGACTGGCGTTGACAGCAGCAGGAGATTTGTTTCTGAATTCTGAGCCCTCCATTGTAGTGAATTGCAGACTCTGGCGGTTTGAGTCGGAGTCTCTTAGACTATTGAGTGAATGGTCATGCGAGAGTGACGATCGGTCTGACAATCCCTGGGCATGTGCAATCGGGATTTCCTCGTCGTGTTCTGAAAATCGAAGCTTAGCTGTTGTCTTGGGTATATCCTCGCTGTCCTCATTCTTGACTTCCTCTTGCTCGCCAGAGTGCTGGCTGACTGGGCTCGCTGAATTGAGTGCATCGGCATTTATTTCTCCTTCCTGGCTCTCACGACGTAGTGCTCGTTTTGGCGGTCCGAGTCTTCCCGGTTTGCTCTTTCGAAATATACTTCGATACTGCGATGCCGGTTCATTATGCGACCCGAGTGCTGGCCTCGTGAAAGCTGGCGTGACTAGTCCTTCGCGACTATCGCGCGACGACAGTCGTGATTCTGTGTATTCGCTGGAATGATGCGGTGTTGTAGCTGCGAATGGCACAGCAGCAGACTCGGAGGCGCCTGGACTGAGAGGTTGTCGTGTAACAGGCGATATACCATCACGGAAGAGAATTCGAGTACGCGTTGCTGTTGTTGGAGCGGCAGAGTAAGGCGAACTGCTTGCGTCGCGTGAAGTTCTTCGTTCTCGAGCAGCGCCGACGAGTGATGGACGATGTTTCTGAGTGCTTTCGTGTTGATCGTTTGCAAGCTGCTTCAAATTACTGACTTCTCCAGCACGCGCTGCTCCTGCTTGTTCATTATCAGCAGACAGCAACGCCAAAGCATACGAACTGAGCACCGGAAGCGCATAACTATCGTCTGATGACGAATGCCCGGTGTCATCTTCTGCTTGGTTCAGCATCTTCTCAAATTCAAAGACCTGCGTCTGACTAACAAGCCGATGGCTTAGTCTTTGTCCGTGCAAGCAGCGCTTGTTGCTGCCCGTGAGCTCTCGTGAACTGTTGAAGGCGTGTGTGTTCCAAAGCAAGGCGATTTGTTTACTTTGTCGTCGCTGCAGCAACCGTCTGGAAACTCTAATCACGCGTCGACCATTCCGCGTGATATAATGTTAGGGTTCCTAATGCGTACTTAATCTAGGGCACAACCCTACAGTTTTATAACGCAGTCACAGATAGTTTTACACGTGACTGTTGTACGTGCGGCGCGCTTGCGAGATCAAAGTCTTTATGTGAGCGTGCCTTGATTTCCTTTCTTTTCCTCACCGACTGGATTACCAGAAAGAAGGTATATACTATTATTGCTTCTTATATTCTTATAGAATATATTGTATATTGCATAGATACTAATAAGAACAGCATTATCTAGCATATTTGCCGACTAGTTGTCTGTCGTTCAACATGCAGATTTTCGTCAAAACCCTCACGGGCAAGAGTATGTCTCTTTTTTTGCTATTCACTTCTTCGATATCACAACTAACATAATAAACAGCTATCACCCTTGAGGTGGAGTCGTCCGATACCATCGACAACGTCAAGTCCAAGATCCAGGACAAGGAAGGAATTCCCCCAGACCAGCAGCGTCTCATCTTCGCCGGCAAGCAGCTCGAGGATGGCCGCACTCTCTCGGATTACAACATCCAGAAGGAGTCGACCCTTCACCTCGTCCTTCGTCTTCGCGGAGGTGCTAAGAAGCGCAAGAAAAAAGTGTACACCACCCCCAAGAAGATCAAGCACAAGCACAAGAAGACCAAGCTCGCGGTCCTCAAGTACTACAAGGTCAACTCGGACGGTTCCGTTGAGCGCACTCGTCGCGAGTGCCCCACCGAGACCTGCGGTGCTGGTGTTTTCATGGCTAAGATGAAGGGCCGTCACTACTGTGGAAAGTGCCATCTTACTTTCCTTCAGTCGTAAGCTCGCTATGCGGAGTAGTTATTAGTTAATAATAATTGATCTGTGTATCCTCTATTATACTCTTACGACGTAAACTATATCTACGGAAAGTGCTTGACTCGTATTGTAACAAAATCTCATTCTCACGACACTCAAAATTAACAGAATATGCATACTATATAGATGTATTCACTCATGAGTCACTTCACTGCAGCATCTAGCAACTATTTCGCCGGAGCATCCTGCACAGGCGAGGGCCTCAAAAACGGATGCGCCTCCGTATTAAACACATAATCGTCCCTATATCAATTAGCATCTTGTCATAGTTCAAGAATAAACATTACATACAGAGAAATCAATCCGGGATCCGCAAACAACAAGTACGCGTATTTGAGCGTCTCGGCCATCCAGAAACTTTCCATTTCATCCAAATACGTAATCTTTCTGTTATTTGTAACATCGCGAATCGCGCTGAACGCGGTCTCGGTCTTAGTGTACTTCAGAATCGCGCTAAACATCTCCCATCCGCGCTCCTGCCATTTAGGATCTCCCGTGACGCGGTAGAGAATGAAGATGCTCTCAAGCGCTTCCGGACGCAGCAAGTAGCGGCCATCTTGATACTGAATCGACCGCGGCTGGTCGTACCATCCGCCGACTTCCCAGCGGGCGGGATCGTCTTCGGCCGGAGCGTCTGGCGCGTCGACTTCGAAGTCCGCGGTCGTGCTCACGAGTTTTGCTTCCTTCGCAGCAGCGGCAGCGGCAGACGCAGCACCAGCGGCTCCGAGCGAAGTCTTCGCCGTGATCGCGTTCACCTCGTCTTCGTCGTGCGGAGGCGGAATCACATCTGGATTCTCTTCGCCAGGATGCGCGTTCGTGTTTCCCGCGCCCGTGATCTCAGCGTCGCTTTCGACTCCAGGATGCGCGTTCTCGGGTGTCTCGTTGCTGTGCACTTCGTCTTGAGCGCTGTCGTCTGCGTTCGAAGTGCCGGATGCGACTTCCTTGTTCTCAGATGATACGTTCGCCTCGGAATCTCCAGCAACCTCTCCTTCGGGTGGAGGAATGATCGCTGTTTTGCCAGACTCTTCCGGCGACGCAGCTTCAGAGCCTGACTCCGTGTCCGCGTTATCCACAGCCGCTGGAGCACTCTCAGGACTCTTCTCAGCAATTCCCTCGCCCTCCACCTCGGACTCCGCCAAGACCTTCGCCTCCTCATCCATCGTCACCTTAACTTGCTTTTCCTGCCCGCTAGAAGAAGCCGTCTGCTCGTCGTCAATGTTACTCGCCTCTTCGTCAAGTTTTGCTGAGCCTTCAATCGCAGCGGGTTCGACGCCTTCGCCATCACCGTCGCCGGCTCCTTCTTCTGTGCCTTCTTGGGTAGAGGCTTCGGTGGATGAGGACTCTGTAGTTTCTCCGGCAGGTTCTTCGGCCTTTGGTTCAGTAGTCACGTCAGCAGAGTTTTCAGTGGCTTTCTCGGATGCAGTCTCGGTGCTCTCTCCAGCAGGCTCTTCGGTAGTCTTCTCAGAAGCCTGCTCAGTATTCTCGCCACTAGGACTCTCAGCACTCTCCTGCTGTGCCTTGTCCTCTGCAACCGGCTCTGACGGTTCTTTAGGCGCGCTCTCTTCCGCAGGCGCGCTTTGTTCTCCGTTTTCGTTTGCTGGTGCGGTTTCAGGCTCATTAGCAGCATTAGTCGTGTCTTCAGCCGTCTGCTCTTCCTGTCTCTTGCTCAATTTCTTCGTAATAGACTCAGACTTTGGCGCAAAAGGATCAACCCAATGACAATCCGAATCAGATGAGCATCTCTCGACATGAAAGTTCTCCGGCATGATCCCCGTATTAGTGGATTTGTAAGCCCAGTAACAGCCTTCTGCCAGCTTTTCGGCGACTTCGAGGTCGGCGGGGTTCTCGAGGGCTTGCGCGCCGAGAGCAAACATACCTCCTATGTAGCATGACTATTCAGTTAGTACATAGCAGGAAAGGTAGAGGGGCAGAATAGCTTACTAGATGTGTCATTTCAGCATCGAATGAAAAATGTTCTTCATCATCAACGAGTATATTTCCCGCAAACAAAATATCCGGATCTCCTTTAACTCGTGGTCTATAAAGTAAGCGTTCTTTAATCGCAGTCTTTGCGCGGATATAAAGGTCTCTATATTGATCGTTTGTGCCGCCGAGCAAAAGGTATTCTTTGATAAGGTATTCGTATGCTGAGTCGGCTAGCCCGCCAGCTGTGTATTTTATCGCTTTTCCGGCGGCTATACTTGTTAGATAAAACGTAATAAAAAAAAGAGAGAACTCACGTCTGCCGATTAAATCTTGCACTTCAACGCATTTCTCAACTTTAGAGTCCGAGATAGTTGAAATTCCGTCGATGGCAACTTGGAGCGAACTAGCATCTGATGCTGTCAACGTGATCTTCTGGTAGGCAATCGCACTCTCAGAGTCTTGTCGCTTGCGCAGTTTCGTGTCGGAGGAAGATTTGGATCGGGCGGCGGCAACACCTGCTGCAGCTCCATCCACGGCGTGCTCTGCTGCCACTTTGGACGCCTCGCTGTCTCCGGAAATTTCAGACAGTTTTTGCTCAAGTATCTTGGCGGCTTTAAGGAGCTCTGATGAGGCAGAAGATGGGAATTCTTCGGTAGGTATGGATGGTTTGCTGGACGAAGAGCCAGATCGCGCAGCAGCAACAGCGGCCGCAGCCTCATCGACAGCATGCTCAGCCGCCATCTTTGACGCTTCACTGTCTCCCGAAATCTCTGAAAGTTTCTGTTCAAGCTTCTTCGCTGCGTTGAGAAATTCTGTCGAGACCTGGGAAGGGAGTCCGTCGGTAGATACAGGTTGTTCAGTAGTCGGGTGTAAATCAGAATCCGTCACACATCCCGAGATATCCATATATGCCGGCCATAATCCCGGGATAGCGGATTTCTTTGCTGTCTGTTCCATTTTATCAGTTACGCGCTGGATGACGGCGTAGTAGGTGTCGTTCCCGGTTAATTGAGCGAGTCGTGTGAACTCCAGCGAGAGCGACGAGAACTGTGCAAAGACGACGTTCTTTCCAGCGCGAAGTTTAGACTCACGATGAGCTAGTTCGGGATTGTAGAACAAGACTGGCATGCCGTTTGGAGTGTCGAAGGCGCCGATCATGAGATCGCCTAGTTCGACTGCTTTGCGGAGGAAGAGCTCTTCGTGTGGACTCGAGAGATCGTAAGCGGCGAGAAGACCTCCGAGATATCTGATTGTGGTTTCAAAGATCGGGATAGTTTTCATATTGGTCGAAAGCGAAAAGTCGAGGTCCGCGACGAACTTCTTGGCTTCTTCAAACTCCTGGCTGAGTTCCATGATCTGTAAGGTGTCGATAGCATCGATGATCGAGGCGCCCCAGCCGCCGAAAGTGTCTGCGGGACCTTTGCTTATCGGTCTGATTTCATCGTGGCCCCAGGCATATTTCTTGTATCCGTTCCACGAGTGCTTCATGGCATCTTTGATGACTTTGAGTCGTTGTTCGCGCGTCGCTCTGCCTTCGTCGGTCTCTGCGGCGAACGAGCCCTGCACTTTCGCGAGGTTGAGCGGCGGCTCTTCGGACAATCTTGCCGGATTCGTGACGGGGAACTTGACGATCCGCGGGCGCGACAATATGTTTTCGCCTGCGATCTGCTTCGTTCCGGGAGGAAGCGGGTTGGACGAGGAGCCGGTGCGGAAGTCGTCGGGCGGGAATGTATCGACGTAGTTTTCGCGGGTGAGCTCTGCTGCAACAACTGGCTCTGGCTGTGCTTGCTCAGCTGATTCTGAAGCAGGCTCAGGCTGCTCTTGCTCAGGCTGCTCTTGCTCAGCGGTCTTCGCTGCGGTGGTGGTTGTCTGTTCGGGGATCTCCTTCGCAGACTCTCCTGGCTGCGCTGTCTCCACGCTGCCAGCTCCCGCAGCTGCAACCTCACCCTGCGCTCCAGAATCACCATACACAAACTTCTCCGGCACAATAGAATAATCCGGTCTCGCGAGGATGAAATGATACGTGACAGCAACTCCAACCAGCGCGACGAGCAAAAACAGTCTGTTACGACGCATACGCATTAACGACGCCATTTTCGCAGGGCTTTGTCGCAGTGCTTTGATCTCTCACGCAATACAGTGTCCCTTGCGCTGTCTATTCACGCTCTGCTCAGTCTCCTTCTCTGCTCTTTCCAGCACTCAGAGCGTCCGGATCCCTTTCTCAGTGGACTGTTTGGCTGCGCCCGATAAGCTCTGCGGCAGCACCAGCTGTTGTGGGGAGAGAAACGTGCCGAGCTAATGTGTGATCACGGGTGTTTCATGACCCAGGTTTACAGATCGGCGCCGCAGAGGCGTTTTCCAGGGGGGATTTACATCGCTTAGGGATTGCTCCTACATTCGTCACATACTGTATATATATACACAGATAGTGAAGATACTGCATTGAAGGATCATATGATAGATAGCAGAAGACAGTGACTATAATACATTTACTCAGCCTGGTTGGTCTTCAGAGAAGATCGGCCGGCCTTCAACAGCTCGTCACATAGCAGCAGGTTAACCGCAATCGACGTTGCACTCGCAATCGCGTTCCTCAACACTCTGAACGAGTCGTATACTCCTTCTAAAACCGGATCCATTGGCTCGCCGGAGGACAGGTCAATGCCGACAACATGGCCCTCGGCAAATTCGTCCTGGCACGCAGCGAGCGTGTCGAGAGTGTCAAAGCCACCGTTCGTAGCCAGAGTCTTGGGAATAACCAAGAGCGCGTCAGCGTACGCCTGTACGCCCGCCTTGAGCTTCCCCTTTACGTCTTTATGCATGAAATCGGCCGTCAGGTGGCTTGCACAGGCAATCTCAAACGCGCCAGCTCCTGGCACGACGCTCTTGTCGGTCATTGCGTTCACAACAGAGCGCAGACCGTCGCGAACAGCGTCGTTGATCTGCGCAATAGTGTGCGCGTTGGGTCCCTTGATGAGAATAGTAACAGATTTCGGATCCTTGACTTCCTCAATAAAAGTGTACTTTTCCTCGCCGAGAGTGTGCTCGTAGACAAGACCAGCGTAGCCCAAGACCTCAGGAGACAGGTCGTCGACAGAGTTCTGCGCAGTGCCGCCGCAAACAAGTTGCAGACGCTCCATGTTGCGTCGCTTTGCGCGTCTGAGAGCGAAAATGTTGTTCCGGGCGAGCACATCGAGCGAAAGCGGATCGATACCCTTCTGATTGACAATAACGAACCCCTTGTTTGAGTCTAAACCGCAGACCTCGTTCTTGAGGTCGACAATCTTCTTGAGCTTTGCATCGACGAACTTGCGTTCGCTTTCGACTAGCTTCTCGCGCTGCTCGGCGTTGCTGTAAAAGAAGCCCGAGTTGACTTCGGATTTCTCGTACTCGAGCGAGACGTTAAGGGTGAGGATGTACGCGTTTTCAAGGCGCTTGGGCATATCCGGATGGCGCGCGCCGTGGTCTAGCACGAGGCCTCTAACGAGCTGGGTCTCTGCCGCGGACTGGTGCTGCATTTTCATGATTTCGACCATGTGGAGGTCGACGCGTTCGGGCGGCGAGTAGATGGCGAGGACGGCGTCGGCGACGATGGGAGTGATGCGCTCGGCGATGGTGTGGTTGAGTTTTGTGGTGAGGGATGTGCGTGCGATAGCGAGCAGGAGTTCGCGGTCAATTTCTTTTGAGATTTTGAACGAGTCGAGGAACTATTTCTGTTAGCATGTGTTCTGAAGAAGAAGACGAATACATACAGAAAGAGTCTCTTTACGGGCAAGTTCGAAGCCCTCGGTGACGATACGCGGATGGAGGCCATCCGAGATGTATCGCTCAGCTTGTTTTAAGAGTTCACCGACGAGGAGACAGACGGTTGTGGTTCCGTCGCCGGTGATTTCGTCTTGGGCGGTGGCAGCGCGGGCTATCTCCAGTAAGTATGATACAGATACAAAATACACGATAAGAGTGGGAGAGGATACCAATCATGACAGCAGTGGGATTTGTGATTTGCTGCAATCAGTTAGTAGGGTAGATAAAGTAGATAGAGTAGAATAGCTTACCATTTCAGAAAGAAGGACTTTGCCATCCTTTGTCAATTTGATATTTCCGGATCCGTCAACAAGCCTAGCAAGTCAGTATTAGACGATTCCAGATAGTGATATAGTGTAATTGACGATACATCTTAATTGTGCCCTTTGGTCCAAGATTCGAAGAAAGGACGTTCTGCAGTCCCTGCGCGGCATTGATATTGACAGCGAGCGCCTGATTTCTCCGCAAAGACTCGGCTTTCGGGTTCAGAAGTTGAACAGCCGACATTCTTGTTTAGAAAGTGTTAGAATGCTGGATTGAGGGAGAGTAAAGAAGATTGCGGGAACAGGAACACGGTAGAATGAGGACGCGTTTTTTTCTTGAGAGTCGTGTAGTGTAATATACAAGTGGGTCTTGTACTGTTACATTTAGAGGGTCTTGTACTTATGTACAAAAGGGGGCCTTGTACGCTTAGTAATACAGTAGTCATGTACGGAATAGGAGTTTTGCCGGCGGCGGAGTGTCGATCCTGGATGGACAACCAAAGCCATTGAGCCGAGATTTACTGCTGTGTTATACCGAGCACTGTGCAGTTATAGTGTACATTTTTATTATCGGGACTGCACTGTATATTGTATAATATTCTTATATCGTATCGTACTATTGTATTGTAATGTGTTTGGCTTACTAATGACTTACATACGCAAATACGAATGCGAGGGAAGCAACCCCAACCCAGGTGATCTGCTGCGTGTTCACTTGTCTTTTGCTTACTCTTCTGCGCTGTTGCAGTAAACAGTATATCCAGGGCATTCCAGTGTGTTCCAGCAGCAACAGTACTCATAGCAAATACTACATTACTACTCAGCACGCTGCAGCACGCTATACGCGCAGCAGAAACACGCTTACTAACTGCGTGACTGCGACTCACATTGTGACTTTCTGTGATCCACTCACGCCTTCGATATAACTCAGCAACGCCGCCAAAGATGCTTTTCGCCTCAACTTCTTCCTGTTCTTCTTTGGTTATTGTTCCTTTCTTTTTTTTCCTTGTGCACTGTTGCTGTTCTTATCAGCTCTTTATCCTTATCAGCACATAAAGTGCTCTCCTCCTCGTACGCGTCCTCCTCCTTTTCACCCTCTTCACGCGCTAACATTCCCTCAGCTACTCCTCACAACACTCAGTCGTCACCATGGCCGCTGGTTTATGCATATAGCACACACTGCTCTCTTCCTATCCTTCCCTTCTTCATCTCTACAATGCAAGCGATTAAAGCCATCTTCTTCCATGCGGCAGCGCCCGCCAGCGCTGCCCACCTCGACAGCGAAGATCTCTCTGACGACTCCGCCGTTGATGAACCTCCGGACCTACAACACCTCTCCACTACTCTCACCCAGTCTGACATGGACGTCGAATTCAAGCGGCAGCTGTGTCTTTCTCCGCCTCGCAACCAGTCCTCGTTGCTCTCGAAAATGCTCGCCTCGCCAGCGTCCTCAGACGCAGGCTCCTCCAGCGGTAGCCATGATCTCCTCAGCGACTCCGGCTTCACTTCGCGAAACACCACCCCAACGCCTCCTCCTTTTTACCTATCCTCACAGCAACAACTTACACCACAGCCCGCTACGAAAGGCATCATGCGTCCGCCTCCGCCTCAAGTCATGCACGACCGGCGCTCGCCCCGCACCGCAACAGCTTCTCCCGCCGTTCCCGAGTCCGAACTATGCTACCTCAAGCGCACCATCAAGTTCGCCTGCACACAGTCTAGAGAGTCCTCTCGTGAGCCATCCTCGTCTTCCGCTGTGCCGTTGATAAACTCAGACGCGTCGGCGCTCAGCAGTGATGCCGAGCGCTGCGAGCCTGAGCATATTCACATCATGCATCCCCAGCCTCAGCGTATCTTGCGAGTCGACGACGTTCTTTTCAAAGAGCGCGAGATATGTAAGCTTAATGCTGAAGTTGAAGCTGAGGACGAGGAGGATGAAATTATGGAGAAGAGCGAGGTCGCTGTTGACAGTGGCGATGGAGATGCTGAGAAGCGTCAGTTTGATGAGGATGACGACGAAGATGAAGAGGATGACGAGGAAGATGAAGAAGAAGAAGAAGAAGAAGAAGATAATGAAGATGAGGGTCTTGAAAGCAGCAGCACTCCTCACGCTCTTCGCCTTCAGCATACCCCTCTCGTCGAATACGAATCCGATTCAGAATTGTCATGCTCGACTATCTCAGATGGTGGCTACGCCTCCGACGCCTCCGGAGACCTCTCCGATCTTGAAAATCTCGACACAACGGGCCCTACAATTCCCCACCCACCCTTGGGAAGCTTCCCCAATCCTCTTCGCGCATACTCGCAAAAGCCCAGAAAACACCACCACAGGGGGCGTATCCAACGCCCTGCTACACCGCCGGCCGATATGATTCCGGATTCGTCTGATTTTGTATGTGGCACCTTTGATGAGGATAAGCCGATAGAGATTGCGTATTTCTCTGCGCTTGATGAAAGGCACCGGGAATCTCGTGAGCCGTGTCCTCAGGACATCGATCCTTCGTTCCCGGAGGAAATGGACGATGACGAGGAGGACGATGACGGCAGCAACGACGACGCCGACAAGAACAAGAAATCTGGCAGACTATCTGCTAAACCAAACGCAGGAGCGACGGCAGCGTATGCTGCAGTAGCTGCCGCTGCCGCTGCTAAAGCTGCTACACGCAGATGCGTGGCGATTGCATCCAATACAGAATCAGACGTGCCCAGCGATCGTCGACGGTGTCGTTCACCGCCGCCACCCTCTCGACGGATGATGCTGCAGGTTCCAGCCACGGCACGGAATCACCGCTGGGAAGTGCGCGATGCTGCTGCTGGCGGTCGTGCTTCTAGTTTCCAGCATAATCGCGCGAACCTGATGCGTTCGAAACCCGCCACGAACAGTAAAACGAAACGAACCGCCCGCGGCGCGATTGATATCGTCAAGGGTCTTGAGCGGAAAAACAATAAACGCCGCGACACACGCAAACACCACCATCATCACCATCATCGGCATCACGACGTGGCGCCTGGAGAAGGAGTCGAGAAGATGCGACAGTTGGGGATGGTTGCGGTGAAGAAAGGCGAGAATCCTTATGCGGAGTGGATGTTGTCGGTTTGAACCTGCACAGTACACAGTACAGACACAGTGCATGAAGAAGAGAAGATATGAAAAGTAATGGTGTATATTACTGCAAAAGTAAGGGGTTGCATTTGGCGTATTCATTTATTTATTATTATTAATTATTATTATGGGTCATTCGTTTATATGTCGAATAATTCTGTATATATTTGAGACAAAATGAGTATTATATTTTATTAGAAGTATTGAGTAGCATAGAGTTGAAATGAGTAGACGACGATGGAGTGGATTCACAATGTGGTGAAATAGTTGTTTATCGTGTAATATTCTGCGTATTTCATTGTATGTCTATTCTATTTTACTGTATTTTGTTGCATTTTGTTGTAATCGATTGAATTGATATTCTCAGTGTGCTCGCAGCAACACTCCGCCCAACGCGCATCACAACTCACACAGATCAACACACCCACCACAATTAACAACCACCATGACAATCTACAGTTTCTGGATCTTTGATCGTCACTGTACGTTCTATTACCAGTATTTTGATGCAAGTTCTTTTTAGAATCACAGAGCTGACAGATCTAGGCGAATGCATTTACCACAAGGACTTCAAACGACCAAATCGACAACTCAAGCCGGCATCAACGCTCGAAAAACAACGATCAGTTAGTACAGGAACGGCGACAGGAGGGCCGCCGAGGGGAACAGGACCGTTGACTGTGGATGATGAGTCGAAGCTGGTGTTTGGCGTGGTGTTTTCGTTGCGGAATATGGTGAAGAAGCTATCCGGAGAGTCCGTCTTTCTTCCTTTTGTTTAGATGATTGTTTACTGATGAGTTGTGTAGTCAAGAGGCATTCTTTTCATTCAAAACAACGAAATATAAACTGCATTTCTTCGAGACGCAGACAAATCTGCGGTTCGTGATGGTCACCGATCTACGAGTCGACGGGATTCGTCCGATTTTAGAGCAGATCTATGCTGGCTTATACGTCGAATACGTTGTCAAGAAGTATGCATCTATTTTTACTGTTGAAGAGTGTGGAAAGAAGCTAATAGTGTAATGTAGTCCGTTGAGTCCACCGGAACATCCAGGTGGTGTTGGAGTGAATAATGAGTTGTTTACCTTGGGACTGGATAGATTTCTACGGCCGTTGTCTATTTTCGAGTAGTAAGAAGGTGTGAGAGTATAGGAGCGAATGAAATACAGTATTATGGAATGACAGTGTTAAGATGGTTGAGTATAGAGCATGTGTGCAGTGGTAAATCAGGAATGCATTCTTGCTACTTCAAATGTACAGATACTACGTTATAGTAGCTGCAGCAGGTACTACTAGTATTAGTTATAGCAGTAGCTATAGTAGTAGATAGTAGTAGATATGGTAGTAGTACCTAGATTATATATCGATTAATTACACAGGACTGACGCCAACCCACCCCAAACAATACAAAAAAACACAAAAAAACACAAAAAAACCTTCCAAAGCTCTATAGTACATTCATTCATCATACTGCCACTTTCATAATCACTGAGGGAGGATGCTCTTCAAGATATCGTATCTAAATGCGTCGATTATCATCAGAGTACTCTCGTTCACATTCATTCCATTCCATTCAGATCCATTCCATATTTCGTCAGTATTCTTATCAAGGACACTAGAAAACACATTGAATGCATCTTTTTTTTTTGACAATCACATCAAAACACAGCAACCGCCGTTCTTGACGACAGGATTGTACGGATCCTCGCGCTTATCGAGTTCGCCCCAAACCGACGGCACCATCGGATCCTTTGTGTTTTTCGTATACTGTATTATCCTATTCTCCTTATCAGCATCTTGACACCACTATCTCTTCACGATACACACCTAGCGCAGGACTCCGACGTAGGAACACGATCCCGGTTGAGCTCCTCGAGCACTTGATCTCTAACCTGCACCATCCTCTGCAACTTGAGCTCTGGATTCCCTCGATCGCGCACTCCGCCTGCGTTTCCAAAATTCACCATGTTAGTCTCGGTCACTGATACAATCTGAAGGACGCTTGTTGGCGATGCTGGTGAGAAAGTGTGGTGGTGGTGCTTTAGGGGTTCTGGAACTCAGGCTGATTCGCAGTCTGAGATGGGGCCGCCCATTCACTGCGGGCACGCACTACCGTGCACCATGAAAAAAGGTGCATTCAACACATATTAAAATGGTAATTCTTACTGTATATTTATTGAATTGCATACACTGCTCTGTAAGTATAGATGTAGACGGTATTTAAATATTACGTAATATATATGTCATTATACACAAGCCACGCTGTACTTACAGCATAAGTGTAGTATAACAATGCACTGCACAACTGCACAATATGTGAATGCACAGAAAAAAAATTGCCTGAAATGCATCCAGGAGACTCGCGCAAACCACGAAGACAGACTCCAACCTACATAGAACTCTTCAACAAACAGCTGCAATTGTGCAATTGTGTGGTTTAGTTGTTTGAAAGAGAAGAAGAAGGAATAGAAGACTGTTTTATTGATAGTCATGGCTCCTCACGTTCGTCCGGAGAATGTGCTTAAGGTATTGTACTCACTCTGCTCTGCCCTGCTCTACTTCACTTGTTCTCCATTTGTTCTTTCTTGTTGAGTATTACTGTATTTGCAACTAGAATACTAACAGTGAATAGCGCGCGGAAGAGCTGCTCGCGGTCGACCAGGCCGGCGACGCGCTGAATCTGCTTCACGAGATCATCACCTCGAAGCGCACTCGCAACACTCCAATCGCCTCACTTGAGCCTATCATGCTGCGCTTTGTCGAGCTTTGCGTGCAGCTGCGTAAGGGAAAGCTGGCGAAGGAAGGTCTTTATACGTATAAGAACGTTGCGCAGAACACTTCGGTTGGCAGCATTGAGGTATGCTCATCTTCCTGATATCATCAAGCCAAGTGCTAACAAGTCAAGGTCGTTCTCAAACGCTTCATCGAACTCTCAAAAGAAAAAGTCGCAGAGGCACAAGCCCAGGCAGACCGCATCGCGCTCGACACGATCGACGATCTCGAGGCATCAGAGACGCCCGAGTCAATCATGCTCTCGACTGTCTCGACCGAGCAGACCAAGGACCGCACCGACCGCGCCGTCGTGACTCCCTGGCTCAAGTTCCTGTGGGAAGTCTACCGCACCGTGCTCGAGATTCTGCGCAACAACGCCAGACTCGAAATCATGTACCAGAGCACCGCGACCCAGGCTTTCCAGTTCTGCCTCAAGTTCACGCGCAAGACAGAGTTCCGCAGACTCTGCGAGCTGCTTCGCAACCATCTGCAGAGCGCGGCCAAGAACTCGTCGCAGGTGCACGCGATTAACCTTAACGACCCGGACACTCTCCAGCGTCATCTTGACACGCGGTTCGCGCAGCTGTCGGCAGCTGTCGATCTTGAGCTCTGGCAGGAGGCTTTCCGCTCCGTTGAGGACATCCACACTTTGCTGACGATCTCGAAGCGGCCGGCTAAGCCGTCGATGATGGCAAACTACTACGAAAAGTTGACAAAGATCTTTTTGGTTTCGGATAACTTTTTGTTCCACGCTGCTGCCGCGAGTCGGTACTACAACGTGCGCATGCAGATGAAGTCATTGACCGAGGCCGACGTCACCCAGATCGCCTCGGCTGTTTTGCTCTCTGCGCTCTCGATCCCGGTTATTAACACGAGTCGTGTCCGCGCTGGTATGATTGATGTTGACGAAGCCAAGCCCAAGAACGCGCGTTTGTCTGGTCTGCTGAATTTGTCCAAGTCGCCTAGTCGCGCGAGTCTGCTGCGCGAGGCGCTCGCTCACGGTGTGCTTGCGCGCGTTAGTCCCGAGATCCGCGAGTTATACACCATTCTTGAGGTCGATTTCCACCCGCTTTCGATTTGCAAGAAGATCACTCCGATTTTGACAAAGATTGCTGGTGATGCTGAGCTGAGCCGGTACATTGCGCCGTTGCATCAGGTTATTCTTACGCGATTGTTTCAGCAGTTGTCGCAGGTTTATGATGCGGTTAAGCTCGGATTCGTGCTCAAGCTTGTTGATTTCCCGGAGCCGTTTGCGGTGTCGCGGACGACTATGGAGAAGTTTATTATGAACGGATGCAAGAAGGGCGAGCTCTCTATTCGCGTGAACCACGCCGCTGACTCGATCACGTTTGAATCCGACGTGTATGCTGTTTCGAAGGCGACCGACGCGCAAGTGACGTTGCAGCCTACGCCGACCGAAATTGTGCGCGGCGAGCTGAGCCGGCTTGGAAAGTCACTTTTCGCTGTCGTGAATATAGTTGACAGCGAGTACCTTGCTGCGCGCGCTGCGGCCAAGAGCGCTGCAATTGAGCGCGCGGTTGTGGGTGTTGAAGCCGAGCACCAGGCAGCGCTTGAGCGGAAGAAGATGATTGAAACGCGCGCGAAGGAAGCCGAGACGATTTTGCAGAAACGCGAGGAAGATGCGACGAAGAAACGGCAGCTCAAGCAGCAGCAGGAAGCCGCTGCTGAGCAGAAACGCCTTGCTGAGGAGATGCGGAAGCGCGAGTTTGACCGGATTAAGCGTGAGCAGGAAGCTATTCAGGAGCAAGAGAAGCGCAAACTCGCGGACGAGATCATGGCGTCTGGGGTCAAGCTTGATCCCAACTCGCTCGAGAACATGGATACGACGAAGCTGCGCGAGGTGCAGATTGAGCAAGTCGAGAAGAAGACGAAGGATATGCAGGAGCGTTTGAAAGCGACCGCCAAACGCATCGATCATCTTGAGCGTGCGTACCGCAAGGCTGAGATCCCACTGCTCGAGCAAGACTACGAGAAGCAGAAGGAGAACGATTTGTTGCTGCACCAGGAGCGATATAAGGCGAAGGTTGAGCAGGCGCGCGAGCGGTTTGAGCATCGCAAGTTGTTGAAGAAGAGGTTGGTGCGGATGGTTGGCGATTATGAGGAGTTTAAGGAGAAGCTCTTGCATTAGTATAAGTATATATAGCTTTTGCATTAAAAGTATCATTCTGTTATGTATTTGGTGTATTCCATACCGAGTAGTTGTACTGTAGTATAGTAGAGTAGAGAAGATTGCACGTGCTCGTCGCCACACTGAACACAAAACAACTCCACCGGAGAAAGCAACAACAACAACAACAACAACAGCAGCAAAATGGAGATATTATAGACTACTACAACTACTATTGTTAATACTAGAAGATGAGTATTCGTCGCAAGAATGCACCGCCGCCAATTGTTCTCGTTTCCTTAGCTGAGGCAAATGATTCTGTTGAGTACAAAGAAAGAGGGCTCTCTGCGTTGACGACGTTCACGAGAAAGATCACGACGCCGGATGAGAGAACTGGACGACCGACAAAATCCGCTGCGTTGGCGGGATATTTTGCGTCATTGCATTCGTCTGCGAGTAGTACGCCTGTTCGCGGTGAGTTTGAGGAGGAAAATAGTGGATTCAAGTCTCCAAAACGACACCATTCGCGACCGCCGTCGGCGAAGCCTGTGATTAAAGAGACGTTGGATGCGAGATTGCGACAGTTGGATGGAGACTCGTACGCGTTGAATCAGTATACTGTGATGGAGGAGGTGGGAAGAGGATCCTACGGTGCTGTTTGCCGGGCTGTGAATTCAGCTACTGGCGAGACCTTTGTATGTTCCACCATACGTGATATGAGTATATAAGCTAATTGAAATAAAGGCTATCAAAGAGTTCTCCAAGTCAAGGCTGCGAAGACAGTCTTTATCTGCCCTTCTTCGACAGCGCAATCCGGGCGCAGTACAGTCGCCAGGGCTTCCTCCGCTGCGAGTCCGGCAGTTTCCAGCACAACCAGCAAATGCGAATCCTCTCGAACTGATTCGTCATGAACTGGCTGTTCTCAAGAAACTAAATCATGAGAACGCGGTCAATCTGATCGAAGTGCTCGATAATCCGGGGGGTGACTCGTTGTATATGGTGCTGGAGTGGTGTGCCCGCGGTGTCGTGATGAACGTATCTGAACGCGGCACTGCAACGCCCTACAGCGAAGAGCAGTGCAGGTTATACTTCCGGGATCTTATTCTTGGTATTGAATATCTCCATTCTCAGGGGATTGTCCACCGCGACATCAAACCAGATAACCTACTCCTAACAGAGCACAATGTGCTCAAGATTGTCGATTTTGGGGTGTCGGAGCTTTTCTCTCGACAACAAGAAAACTGGGATACAGTCACCAAACAAGCCGGCAGTCCCGCATTCATGGCGCCAGAAATGTGCATCGTGCCTAGAATCGAGTATTCCGGTCGCGCGGCAGATATTTGGGCTATGGGAGTTACGCTGTACTGTCTTGTCTTTGGACGGCTGCCGTTTGTTGGTGTTGACGGTAGTTTATTGGATTTGTATAGATCAGTGCAGTGCGATGAAGTCTTCATTCCTGAGAACACGAATTTAGCACTGGCTGACGTATTGCGACGACTGCTCGACAAGAACTTCTTGACCCGTATCCAAATGCACGAGCTTCGCGCGCACGCCTGGGTAACTCTCAACGACACCGACAGTTTGCTCTCCTACGATGAGAACACGGCAGAAACTGTGACTGAGGTGACTGAGCAAGAACTTGAGAAGGCTATCAAGGGCGTCAGGGGTGTGTTTGATGTTGTTAGGGCTGTTAATCGGATGTCGCGGGCTGTTAAGCATGCTCGATTCGAGAAGGCTGCTCTTGCCACTGAAGAGGAGCGACTTTCTCAGGATGACGCGTCTACTACGGAAGAGCGTGGTCGCAGCAGATATACAGATCTGCCTCCTTCCGCCTACGACGAAACACAAAGCAAAGACAGCGTTGTAACGTCTCTGAAAATCTTCCACGAGGGCCTGAAAATGCGTCTTGCGACGCTGAATTTGCTCGAAGAGGAGGATAATGAGAAGTGTGAGGGCTTGCGGTCCCGCAGCTTGGATGTATATGATCGGCAGAGAGAGTGAATTGGCATTATCTAAAGACTGATGCTGCTGCTGCTGTATAGCGTGATGTTGCTAGGCTACTTATTCGGGCGATGATGCAGGGTGTATCGTGGGTACAAAACCACCCCTCACTCATAGTGGGAGTATCTGCACCCTTATCACCAGAACAAAACACAGCGCGGCTTAGGGCGTCATAGGTGCGTCACATCTACCCCCACGCGAAGCCCGAAAAGACTTATTTTATTGATTCAGGAATAAAAAGCAGCCGATCCCTTCTTTTCTTCTTCTGTTGATATTATCATTGCTTCTATACAATTGCAATTAGATAGTATACAGAGACAGACCAGAGATATCAAAAAGACAGTCAGATTGAGCATTGCTATAGTATAGCAGTACAATAACATGGGATACCCAGACACATTCGCCGGCTTCGCAGTCGAGTCCGCAGAGAAATGGAACGAGCCCAAATACAGAGAATACACTCCGCGTGCGTTTGAAGAGCGCGATGTGGACATTGAAGTTATTGCCTGTGGAGTTTGTGGATCTGATGTGCATACTGTGACGTCCGGCTGGGGTGCTTGTCCGTATCCGCTCGTCGTCGGACATGGTACGTTATCACCTTTTAGAATGCTGTGCTGAGTGAATGCTAAGAGTGAAATAGAAATCGTGGGCATCGTCAAACGCGTTGGCGACAAATGCACGACCGGACTCAAAGTCGGCCAGCGCGTCGGCGTCGGCGCACAAGCATGGGCATGTCTCGAGTGCCGCCAATGCAAACATGACAACGAAATCTACTGTCCTCACCAGCGCGATACGTATGGCGCCACCTATCCGGACGGATCAATCACGCAGGGCGGATACGCCTCGCATGTGCGCGTGCACGAGTACTTTGTCTTTGACATCCCGGAAGCGTTGAAGACCGAACTTGTCGCGCCGATGATGTGTGCCGGTGCCACTGCTTTCTCGCCTTTGCACCGCAATGGCTGCGGGCCCGGAAAGCGTGTTGGTATCGTTGGAATTGGCGGAATCGGTCATTTTGGGCTCTTGTTTGCCAAAGCACTTGGCGCTGAGGTGTTTGCCATCTCTCGTTCGGACAAGAAGAAAGAAGATGCCAAGAAACTCGGCGCGGACGGGTTCATTGCGACAGAGAAACCAGGCTGGAATGAAGAGTACGAAATGACTTTTGACCTGATTGTTAACTGCGCGAACTCCTCTGCAGGCTTCGACTTGGCCTCATACATGTCTCTTCTCGATGTGAACGGCCGCTTCATCAACGTCGGATTACCTGAAGGCGATGGATTCAAAGTCGAGCCATTCAAAATGCTTGGCAATGGTGCTGTTTTCGGATTCTCGCATATCGCAAGTCGTCCTGAAATCATCGCGATGCTCAACCTCGCCGCCGAAAAAGGAATCGAGTCGTGGGTTGAGACTTTGCCCGTTGGCGAGAAGGGATGCGGAGAGGCGTTGACGAGGTGCCATGATAATGATGTGAGGTACCGGTTTACCTTGACTGATTATGACAAGGCATTTCCTAAGAGTTCGTAAAATTAAGTAGTGTAGTGCTATTGGATATATCTAAATTTTGTTTATACAATTTCTGCTGAATGCTCTCAGAGCGCTTTACAATCCAGCCATTCCCCGTCTGCGCGCCAGATATTGACTCCGAAGGGCATCGTAGCAAATTGCCCCGGTGAGCATGCGCAGGTCTGAGACGCTGGGAAGCTGCGAGAGAAACGAGGCCTGTGAAAGCGAGCGGGAGGGTTGAGCAATCGCAGTACTTCAACGGCAGCCCACTTTCGAGCTCCGTCTGAGATCCAATATCAAGCCAAAAACAGCAATTCAAGGGCGTTTGGATAGTAACACCGTACACACACACACACACACACACACACACACACACACACGCACACACACACACACACACACCCCGCGCAGACTGAACAGGCTGAACAGGGTCCTCCTGACAAAGCTCCCGTGGAGCGTGTGCGAATTGCGCGTCAGACTGCGGCTTCTTTCCTAAAACAAAACCCTAGACCGTGGGGCGGTCCTTGCTGCAGCTGAGTCAGCACTTTGCTAATCCAGCACAGAATTGCTTATGATTTATTGCTGACTAAGCATTTTTTGGGAGTTGCGAGCAGAGAGTGCTGATGCACCCGGGACTGCTCCGGCGAGTGGCAGCTACTGTCTGAGACTGCTCCAGGAATATGTTGTATGAGTATTTTTCATTATCGCATAGTACTTGTATATTAAAAAAGAGTAGCGATTAACATTAAGCCTTTATATTCCTTCTATACATATACCAAAAACCCAACTTCATTAAATACAATTAAACACTCTCGCTCTTCTTCTCTTCAACCTTCTTCACCTCTTTCTTCTTGCCAAACTTCGGCATGCTGAACTTGGCCACTCTAAACAGGTAAAATCCGGCAAACATAAAGAAAATGTTGAACAGAATAAAAGCGCATTCCAATCCAACATTGCGCCATCGCTGGTCATACGACATGCCGACAGTCTCGAGATACTGATCCGCAACAGTCCACTTACAATATTGACAGTCAACAGTCGAGTTAGGATTGTTGATATAACCACCCGCGCTCGTCGCAAAATCACCTGCATATTCATAGCAAGTCTGTCCAGGAGGCGGACTGAAAATGTTGAACTCAGTATCTTTGCAGGTAACCTTGCCATCATGAAGCGCATCTCCAAGCAGCGATTGCAAAAAGTACGTAAATGCTAAAACAAGTCAGTAGACCGTCGACAAAAAAAATAGAGTAGTGAACTTACGCGAAACACGATACATAAACTTCCAGAAATGAGGAATCAATGGCGGCGGCTGGAAAATTCCCGAAAACGACAAAATCAGACCAAACAAAATACTGGTCGCAATATTCGCGGTCGCGGCATCAGGCACAAATGTCGTTACCCCAAGTCCAAATGTAGTCCAAAACGCCGTATACAGTAGTCCATACACGAACCAGAAATATCCAGCGCGCGTGGTCGCGCGGTCATAATCAATCGGGAAGTAGGTCGTAATATAAAGCAACGTCGCAAACGTAATGTTATACGGCAACTCGGCCAACAATAACGAAAGTTGCAATGCACTCCAATGATAGGTATTCGAAGCAGCCTCGCGCACCTCATACAATTCTCTGATCTCAATCGCGCGCGGCTGCAGCTGGTTAATCAACGGCGCACCGAGAACAAGCGGTAAGAAAACCGAGAAAATCATATTCTGAACACCTTGAAGTGAAAAGTTACTTTGGAAGAACGAAAAGCCAATAAACAGCGCACCAATAATATACAACAGCGCTTTAGCCATGATATAAGAAGGCGACCGCCAATACATCTGATGTGTACGGATACTGACGGCACGAGCCTGCGTAAACCACGACGCTGCAAATTTGCCAGTAAACTCCTTTCCAATCTGCTTGGCCGGCATCACCATTAACTCAGCATGAAGCTCATCAATCTCGCGCGTGAGATTAGAGAAATTAGGAGAAGCACACCACACTTCATACCAGTCACGATCAACCGACGCAGTAGCACCAGCACCAATGCAGTTTAAAATGTACTCGGCTGGATTCTCGTCATGCTGACATTTAGGCGCACCTTGTCCTTCAAAGTATTCAACCACATTCCGCGAGTTCTCGCCAATCTCACCAAAGTACACCGTCTTTCCACCCTTCTTCAGCAATAATAGCTTATCAAACTGCTCAAACAAAGTAGCAGAAGGCTGATGAATCGTGCACAAAATAGATTGTCCGGCGTTGGCAAGCTTGCGGAGTAGTTGCACAACAGCCCATGCAGACTGCGAATCAAGTCCGGAGGTAGGCTCATCAAGGAACAGCAAAAGTGACGGCTTGGATGCAAGCTCGACTCCAATCGACAACTTCTTGCGCTGCTCGACGTTAAGTCCAGAGCCAGGAATTCCAACAATAGCTTCGGCATATGCTTCCATTCCCAGCATCTCAATCACGGTCTCGCAATAATCATACTTCTCTTTGATAGAAACGGTCGCAGGCTGTCTCAACAACGCAGCAAATCTCAAAGACTCTCGCACAGTAGCCTCGGCAACGTGTAAATCCTGCTGCTGGACATATCCAGTTCTACGCTTGAATCCGGCGGTAAGCTGCTTTCCATCAACAAGCATATCACCAGTAATCACACCAACGTTGATTCTCTGCGCAAGCGTATTAAGCAAAGTCGTCTTTCCGGCACCAGACTCACCCATCAAAGCAGTCAAAGTACCAGGCTTGGTGTATCCCTGAACATTGCACAGTAACTGACGCTCTTCGCCGCCTTCCAGAGTAACAGTGTAATCCACATGCTGCCACGAGAAAATCTCATTCATCTGCAAAGAAGTATTCACTCTCGACGGCAGCTTTCCAATAATTGCGGCCTCGTCAAGGCCAACCGCAATGGCATCCTCAGAATCAGAAGAGGAACCGCTAACATCTTTCTCCTCGGTTACAGCGACAACGTTCACAGGCTCGTCGTTCCGCTCAAGCTCGGCTTCTTCGGGAACATATCCACGCTTGAAAATCAAAACATCACCTTGAGTGCCAGCCATGCGACCGATTTCAGATCCGAGAGCATAAAGCGCGACAAAAGCAACCAAAAAGACAATTAAGATACCAAAGTTTCGCCAGACGTGCGACCACTTGTAAAGATATCCTTGCTCGATGTAATTATCGCCAAGAACGTAGTCGACACCAGCCCTCGAGCCAATCGTCGCACAGACTTTGTACTCGATCGAGACATTGTCGAATGCCGCTCCAGACGGGATCAAAACCTCAGAGCAGCTAAATGTCGCTCCGTGGAACTCGTTTGCCATTAACCCTTCGAAACCATAGGCAAGCGGGTTGGCACGCGTGAGCCAACCGAACCAGACCTTCATAAGCGGTCGCGGGATCAAATAGCCGGCATAGACAAACACAATGATCAAAGTGAAACCGGCGACGGAGTTGGCAATTTCGAGGCTTGGCGAGAATGCCGAAATCATCTGGTAAAACGCCGTCATGGTGAAGGTTGTGGTTGCAACGAGGAGATAAAACAAGAAGAACTGACCAGCTTTGCGGTTAAGATCGGTAAGAAAGTACAAAACAACAGTGAAAACCGTGATTATGACAAGCTTGACTGGAATCGTGGTAACGATATACGCGAGAGCCTCCGCACCAGGATGGTAAAACGCATATCGACGCTGCTTATCAACGATTTTGCGTTGCGGGTACTGCATTGCCATTTCGGCGAGCGCATTGAGGACAAAGTTGAGCATAGCGAAGAAGAGCACACCACCACGCGAGAACGAACCCGCGTATGTGTTTGGAATGTTGTAGAAAAGAGAACCGGTGATCAAGGACTGCACGAGCGATGCAAAAATTGAAGTGAACAAGTACGGTTTGTCACCCTTTTGTCGCTGGAATCCACGACGGATGAGCACGCGCATTTGCTGACCGAACGAAAGCGTGTAGGGAGAGTTCTTGCGCTTGAATATACCAGATCGCTCTTGAGTGACAGAGTCGTTGAGCTGGCGAAGAGTCTCTTCAGAGTGCATCTGGCTGATCACGCTATCGGCTTCGGACAGAGTCTCACGGTACTCAGGAGAGTTGAGCCAGTAGGCTTCAAATTCCTCGGCAGTGGTGGGCACGGCGTCTTGCATGTCTGATCTCAGATAGCGACCAGCCGGATCGGTCACGGCAGTAAGAAATTCGCTAATCACGTTAGTAAATGCAAAAATGGAGAATGACAAGGCAAAATGCATACGCGGTAGTTTGACGCGGAGGACAGTAGTATCCCATTCGCTCAAAGTATGCTTTGGCTTTGTTAGCCGGACCGAAGTAGACCTGTTTTCCGAGGTAGAGAACAGTGACTTTGTCAAAAAGGTTGTAGATATTTTCACCAGCCTGATAGATAGCGACGAGGGCGGTGTTCTTCAACAGGTTGGTGGTGGTGCGAATAGTCTGGGCGTACTCGAGGGCGGTCGACGCGTCAAGACCACGCGTCGAGTTATCCCAACACACGAGATTGGCACGGCCAGCAAGGATCTCAGCAAGAGAGACACGCTTGCGCTCACCGCCAGAGACACCACGGATAAAGTCGTTACCAACAGGAGTGTGGAAAGTATGCGTAAGGCCAAAGACGGTGGCGAGGGTGTCGCGCACATCGTTCACATACTGCTTGCGGGAAATGCCTCCAGGACGTGCCTCCGGGGATTTGATATCAGCAGCAAAAGACAATGTCTCGTTGACGTTCAAGGTCGGGAAGTGCTCGTCGGCTAATATAGTTAGCACAGCGTAAGAGATTCCCAAAGAGGCAACAGTGATCACGTGCAGTGCACGGACAAAAAAAAAACAATACAATAGAACTTACTTTCGGCTGCGTAGATGATGTCTCCACGGAAACGGGTGTTCATGGTCTTTTGGTCGACACCGTCGTAAAGAAGGGTTCCTTCAACGGAAGTGAAGGAGTCGATTTCGCCGGCGATGGTGCGCAGGAAGGAGGAGCATCCAGCGCCGGGCCGGCCAAGAACGAGGAGCATTTCACCCTGGTTAACAGTTCCGGTGAAGTTTTGAATAATGTTTCTGAACTTCTTGTTGCGAGCATTGGCAATGATTTCGCGGAGGCGGAAGGGGATGGCAAGGAGCTCGCCGAGGGTGAAGAGGGATGTGGTGGCCATGTCGACACCCTGAACGGTGAGGTCCTTGAAGGCTACACCGACAGCACGTTCGAGGATGCCAGATTCCGCGCCGGCGCGAAGACGGCGGCGAAGAACTCGTTCAAGCTGGAAATCTTCTTCGGTGAGGCCGATGGCAGAGGCCGCAGCGGAGCGGGTGGAGAGGGTGCGTGAGAGGGTCGCGAGGTGAGCCTGGTCGATAGAGTGCAGCTGTTCGCGCTCGATGGCTGCGAGGTCGAGGTTCGACTGGGATTCGATGTCGACGGACATGATGAAAGATGCTGCAGAGGAGACCAAGGCACCGCACCGACCGGAGTGAGGAGTCAGTAAAGAAGAAGGGGAGGAAGAGGAGGAGCAGCAAGCAATATAAGAAAGAAAGCGGGCAATACAAGCACGCTGACTGGGAACCAAGCCATTCAGCAACGGAGCGACGGAGCACGGCCGGCTCCGCGTCATCGTAGCGACAGCCCTAACGGCGGCTGAGTGCTTTGTGCAAATGTTCGCATTGCCTAAAATAGCAATCCCTAAACAACAAAATACTGCGAGCGGAGTCCGAGTCGGGTTTCGAGTGCTCCGACTCCATCGAGTCAGCCGCCCGGCTTATTAAGAATCATATTATAGATTATTTAATGGAATGTCAGAGTGTGCTTGTATGCTTCTGTGTCTGTTAAGATTATATCTTATGTACGGTGTTTACTATTATCCTATTATACACTCTCGTCATACTAGTATTGTAGCGTCATAGTACAGTGTATTGAGAAGTTGTTTTTACTATTTCGCCGTATTGTATACTCTGACTCGGAGCAACGAGCCCTATTCTACTGTTATATTGTCATCATATTCTTAATATGTCTTACAATATTCCGCTACTATTCTACTACTATTATTCTACTGTTCTGCTACTACCAAAATAACCATCCGCTGCTAATTTATATTTAATGTCATATCTATTCGGAGCAAATAATAAATGTACGCAATAGCCGAGCTCTTCTCTCTCTTACACGAAGACGAACTCTGCTGATATTCTTTGTTCCGCCCTCATGTCACACTCGCATCACAGATCACATTCTGGAATCAGCACTCAGTATTATTTTGTGCATTACCTAATGGCTTATCTGAGTACTCATTACTCGCTCCAGCTAATCCATAATACCGCGATAAAATACAATAACCTAGCGGGCGCCTTGACGCTACAGCCACCGACGCTTGTTTATTATACAGTATGGAACCTCTGGAGTTATGACTGGCAGACACTGTCGCGGCGCGGTCTAAAATACAGCTTCATTCAGAAACCACATCTCAGCCAACATTCATAAATTGCGCAATTTACAAATCATGGCAGGGACTCTAAAGCTGCACTTGCACTGTTCACAACCCAGGATAATTGACCTTTTTTCTCTAATGCTTTTGGTGTGGAATATATGACCATTCATGAGCCTGTGACATAATTGGCTACTATTGCTGCACCAAGCGAAGCCAGCAAAAAAACTCATCTATTCCGGGTAATCAGCCTTGGATAATTGCCCCAACTGTGTAAAGTGTACAGCTTATGGCTGTCATTTACTGATCTAAGTTGTATTTTCGACCGCGGCGCGATAATTTCTGCAAGGTCAAGGTGCTTTCTATGTTAATAGTATAAATAATCAATTATTAATAATTTACACGAAATTATCACTGAAATATGATAGCAGTACAGCATACATAAAGGGGATGTTGTATAATACTTGAACGGCTTCTTGAAGCGAATTGTACAGCCGCTCAACTTGATCCTCAGGTGATTTCTCCTCCAATAGCAATACTCTATACGTGATCACGTTGCACTTGTAACTACTGCAAAATACTATAAAATACTGTAAATAATACCATTCTAAAAAAAATACTTTTGAATTCAATTGAAATCAAAAAAGCATTGTTAAGATACCAACACCTGATTCTCAAGAAACAATAATGACGTCATAATTGACTATTGCTGCTCTCACCTCATTCCTTTGCATCTCGCTGCTTCCCAGTATCACCTTCTACACCCTCTACACCCTCTGCACGCAATTGCTACTCTTCACTGCTAATTCAATCATAACAGTGATTGTGAAATAATATTCTACTATCTGATTTACCGTCTCTAGGCAGGCTGCACGCGATTGTCACATGACTGTGGATGCGCCGCACATCTCGAGGCAACGTAAAGTTTCAAGAAGGTTCGAGCGGGATCGCGACTGTTCTGGAGCTTTATGCGCTTCACCACCTCGTTCTATATAAATCCCCTCCCTCACCCACATCCATTCCCCTTTCCTCATCTACACAACACAATGTCTTCTGATATGCAATTCACTGACAAAGCGGCCGCGCTGCTCCAAGAGTCTGCGCGCATCGCTACTGAATACAGCCACCCGCAGCTGTCGCCGCTGCACTTCCTCGCCGCCATGGCGCTGCCTGAGGCCGACGGAAGTCCTAGCTACTTGCGGGTTGTTATCGAGAAAGCTCGCTACGAGTGGGCTCCCCTTGAAAGATTAATTAACAAACATGTAAGTTACTACTTTATCTATTGTGAATGAACCAAAACTAATTGTGCTATAAGATTGTGAGAATCCCCGCACAGAGCCCGGCGCCGGATCAGGTCCTCCCTTCTCCGGCAGCCGCAAAAGTTCTCCAAGGCGCCAACAAGGTCAGCAAGAACCAGAAAGACTCCTTCATTGGTCAAGATCACTTTCTTCTTGCTCTGCTTGAAGATCGTTCGGTTCAGGATCTCCTGAAAGAAGGATCAATGCGAGCGGAGAATATCAGCAACGCCGTCCAGAGCCTGCGTGGCAACAAGCGAATTGATTCAAGAACTGCCGATACTTCTGAGGAATTTGAGTTTCTTAAGAAATACGCCACCGACTTGACCGAGCTTGCCCGCACAGGAAAGCTTGACCCCGTCATTGGCCGAGAAGAAGAGATCAGACGATGCATCCGTGTGCTCGCGCGACGAATGAAGTCCAACCCCTGCCTTCTCGGCGACCCAGGTGTTGGAAAGACCAGTGTCGTCGAGGGCGTTGCCCAGCGTATCATTGACGGAGACGTGCCTTCGGTCTTGGCCGGATGCAGGTTGATGTCGCTTGACCTGGGCGCGCTTAAGGCAGGCGCAAAGTACCAGGGTGACTTTGAAGAGCGAATCAAGGGCGTCTTGAAAGAGATTGAGGACGCGAAGGAGATGATTATCCTCTTTGTCGACGAGATCCACATGCTCATGGGCGACGGCAAGAGCGACGCCGCTAACTTGCTCAAGCCTATGCTCGCGCGTGGCCAGCTCCATTGTATCGGTGCCACGACCGTCGAGGAATACCGAAAATACATTGAAAAGGACGCTGCTTTTGAGCGTCGTTTTCAGAAGGTGGAAGTGCGCGAACCAACTACGCGTGAGACTGTCGCGATCCTGCGTGGTCTGCAAGGAAAGTACGAGCTTCACCATGGTGTGCGTATTCTCGACAACGCACTCGTGTCTGCTGCCCAGCTTGCCTCGAGATATCTCACTTACAGAAGGCTTCCTGATTCGGCAGTCGATTTGATTGATGAGGCTGCTGCGTCGGTTGCCGTTGCGCGTGACTCGCGACCTGAGCAACTCGATACTCTTGAGCGGCAACTTCAGCTCGTGCAGGTCGAGATTTCAGCGCTCGAGCGCGACACCTCTGATGCCGCCAAATCTGACAAGACAACCAACGACCGACTCCAGGCCGCGCGTCAAAAGGCGGCTAATCTCGAGGAAGAGCTCGCGCCGCTTCGCGAGCGATTCCACAGCGAACGCAAGGGTCTTGAGGAGTTGAACAATCTTCGCAAGAGACTTGAGGAGCTCGAGTATAAGGCGCAGGATGCTGAGCGCCGACGCGACAACGCTGCCGCTGCCGATCTTCGCTACTTTGCTATTCCCGATATGAAGAAGCGGATCGAAGCGCTCGAAAACGACAAAGAGACTTCTGATCAGGCACTTCTTGAAGACCTCGTCACGCCCGAGATCATTGCTGAGACGGTTGCGCGATTGACGGGTATTCCGGTCAATAAGCTATCACAGGCTGAGAACGTGAAGCTGATCAACATGGAGCGTGAACTTGCGAGGCAGGTTGTCGGCCAGACTGAGGCCGTCAAGGCGGTTTCGAATGCGATCCGTCTGTCGCGCGCGGGTCTGTCTAATCCAAATGCGCCGAGCAGTTTTATGTTTTTGGGACTTTCGGGATCCGGCAAGACCGAGCTCGCAAAGAAACTTGCCGGGTTCTTGTTTGCGGATGAGAAAGCGATGATCCGAATTGATTGCTCAGAGTTGGGCGATAAGTGGTCAGCGTCGAAGCTGCTTGGTGCGGCGCCAGGATATGTTGGCTATGAAGAAGGTGGAATTCTGACTGAAGCCTTGCTGCGTCGGCCTTACTCGGTTTTGTTGTTTGACGAGGTCGAGAAGGCTGCGCCTGAGGTGTTGACAGTTCTGCTGCAATTGCTTGACGACGGAATCATCCATGCGTCCTCAGGCAAGCTCGTTAACGCGGCCAATTGTATTGTGATTATGACGTCGAATCTCGGCGCCGAGTACATTCAACAAACGAGCAACACGCATATTGACGGCCTGACAAAGTCGCATGTTATGGATGCTGTGCGCGCGCATTTCCGGCCAGAGTTTTTGAATCGAATTTCGTCTATGGTTGTTTTCAACAGACTATCGAAGAAGAACATCAAGAAGATTGTCGATTTGAGAATCAAGGAGATTGGCCAGCGCATGGAGGCGAACAATAAGAACATCACGATCACGGTTGACGAGGCCGCTAAGGATTACTTATGCGAACATGGCTACTCACGAGATCTTGGTGCGCGTCCATTGAACCGTCTTATCCAGAACGAAGTCCTGAACAAGCTCGCGGTGTTGATTCTTCGGAACCAGGTCCGGGACAACGAGGAGGCCAAGGTGACGCTTTCAGAGAACGGAGACGGGTTGAAGGTGTTGCCTAACCACGAGCAGGATATTGATATGGATCCGATGGAAATTGATTCAGATGAAGAGATGATGGATGAGGATTTGGAGTGATATAGTTATTAATGATTAGGGGGTTGCTTTGTAAATATTTTAGTTTAATGATGCTGAAATTATGACATAATATATTAGTAACAATGGCGGGATTGGTGGCCTGAGTGGGGAAGCGTCGCGGAAAGAATATTAGATTATTCAGAGAGAATAATCGGAAATCAGAGATTGAAGAGATACGATAGATAGTAAGACGAAGATGATTATAAATAAGTCCTATCTCGCTCAATCAGAAATTAGAGGTTGGAGAGATAAGATAGAAAGACGAGGATGATTATAAAAGAGTCCTATCTCGCTCTATTACTGTATTTTATATTAGTCACGATGACGACACTTGACGCCCGTGACTGAGCAGACTGAGCAGAGCACGAGCAAGCGGGCATTGGTTTCGGACGAAGGACTCCCAAAACGGCAATGGTGGGCAGTGGACAGTACACAAATAAAGGTACACAAATAAAGTGTCCAAGTGCTCGGCTGAGCTCGGCTGTGGCGTTGAGTCGATTGCTCTTGTAGCACGCCCGCAGCAGATCCAGCCTGCTGATTAGGGCAAGGGCCCGTACCTGCTGGGCGGAATACAATAGAGTATGTTTAAGGTTTTAATTAAATTAAGTAGTGATGATGATGATTATTGTATCAAGCACTGTGAGTGATAGAAAGTGCGGGTGTTCAACTCTCGGATCGCCATGCAACCGTCAGCGCGTGCTTACTCTTTAAAGCCCTCTCTTCCTCGGCTCTTCTCTTCTTCTTCTCTTCATCCTACTGCTCCTAGTGCTCCTGCTGCTCCTGCGTGGCCTCGAATCAGCGCGCAAGGATCATCATGGCTGATCCAAAGAACATAGAGGCCCAGTCCGACGAGGCAATGGCCGCCCTCGACCGCAGAGATCTGCATCTGCTCGATCGCAACCATCTCGCGACCCTCTCACGCACCCTCTCAACCCGCACAGCGGAAACCGTCTCCGATGGCCTCACGACCGAGGACTTTGAGCTCGAGACCGTGCTCAGAAGACAGATGCGCGCGTCCGAGTCCACCGGCATCATCGATCGTGCCGTTGGTGTGTTCTTCAAAAATCTCTCTGTCACAGGCATCGATATGGAGACTACCTCGCTCGTCACCTTTGGCGAGGTGCTTATGGGTCCAATCAGACTCGTCCAGAATCTCATCCACAAGACCGGAAAGCAGCAAAACAGAAAGCTCATCCAGCAGTTCAACGGTCTCGTCAACAAAGGCGAGATGCTTCTTGTTCTCGGCCGCCCTGGCGCTGGATGCTCGACCTTCTTGCGCACCATCGCCGGCGAGATCGATGCTTATGTCTCCGTTGACGGCACGCTTCTTTATGACGGCGTGGATCAGAAGACTATGAAAGCAAGATTCCGCGGTGATGTTGTCTACGCTGCCGAAAGTATGTCCTCTTCTATTGCATCTACCACTCAACTAACGTGACTAGCTGATGAGCACTTTCCCCTGCTCAACGTCGACCAGACTCTTTCTTTTGCTGCCGATATCAAAGCACCGCATATCCGCGCCGGTAACGTTTCTCGCAAGCAATACGTCAAGGACGTGCGTGACACCCTCGCTACTGTTTTTGGTCTCACGCATACCTTCCACACTTTTGTTGGTAATGACTTTGTTCGTGGTGTCTCTGGCGGTGAGCGCAAGCGAGTCTCTCTCGCGGAGGTGCTTGCTGGCCGTGCCAATCTCGTATGTTGGGATAACTCGACGCGTGGTCTTGACGCGTCGACCGCCCTTGAATATGCCCAGACTATCCGCACCACCACCAACCTTCTCAAAAGCACGGCTATCGTCGCTATCTATCAGGCTGGCGAAAATATCTACAAACTATTTGACAAGGTCACCGTCATTTATCTCGGAAGACAGGTCTACATTGGCCCAGCTGATAAGGCTAAAGAATACTTTGAGCGTATGGGATACTACTGTCCTCCTCGCCAGACCAGCGCGTATGTCTCTCGCGTTCATTTTTTTTATTGCTCCTTGCTAATTGTTTAGGGAATTTCTTACTGCCGTGACTGATCCCGCTGGCCGTTACCTCAGAGCAGATGCCCAAGACACTGCGCCGACCACTGCAGAAGAATTCGAAGCCTATTGGCACAATTCTCCAGAATACCACGAAATCATCTCGTCGGTCGATACACTCATCAATGAAGTGCAATCTGAGGAAACTCTTCAGCATCTCAACGAATCAGTCTCCCAAGAACGTTCCGGCTTTGGTAAAAGCTCAAAATCTCCCTACACGCTATCCTTCTTACAGCAGCTCCGTGTCCTTGTTCATCGCGGGTTTCAGCGCCAGAGAGGTGATCGCGCGTATCTGATTACGATGGTTGTCGCGTCGCTTGTGCAGGCTCTGATTATTGGCTCGCTCTTTTACAATATCCCAAACACATACGCTGGTTCGTTCTCGCGTGGTGGTGTGCTCTTTTTCGCATTGCTGTTTTATACTCTTAATTCGCTTGCTGAAATGGCAATGCTATTCCCGCAGCGCAAGATTATTGATAAACAGCGACGATATGCGTTTTACCATCCCGGAGCCGAAGCACTTGCTTATTTGATCACGGCCTTGCCGATCAAGATGATAGGAATCACCGTCTTTTCGTTGATTTTGTATTTCTTGTCTAACCTGAACCGCACTCCCGGCCAGTTTTTCTTTTTCTACTTGATTGTCAATCTTTCGGCGTTTACCATGGCGACATGTTTCCAAATGATCAGTTCAGTCATGCCGAACTTAGAGTCTGCCAACGCAGTTGCTGGATTCTCGATTAACATTCTGTTTATCTATGCCGGTTACGTACGTATCATCTTATGCGTTTTGTGAGCTGTGCTAATTATTTAGTTAATTCCGCGACCGAATATGAAAGTCTGGTTTGGCTGGCTTAGTCGGATCAACCCGCTCGCGTACGGATTTGAATCTCTGATGGCAAATGAATTTCATGGCTCGAGGTTTAATTGCGATCAAGTCCTGATTCCACAAGGTGACGCGCGCTATGATTCTGTTCCGATTCAGTATAAAGTATGCGCGAGTGCGGGATCAGTGCAGGGGGAGAATTTTATCCTTGGAGATAACTATATCGAGGAATCTTTTGAATTCAAGTGGTCTCATGCGTGGAGAAATTTTGGTATTCTTATTGCCTTTGCCCTATTTTTCGTTGTGATGTATACGCTAGGTAGTGAGGTCAGCAGACTTCATACCCGACAAGCCGATGTGCTGATCTTTAGACGCGGACATGTTCCCTCGTCTGAAGAAATCAAGAAGCAAAAGCACGGCGGTGGTATGGACGGAGCTGCCGCTGCCGCTATTGTAAATGTGGATCGATCTGATTCTAATTCTAGTTCAAACACTATTTCAGGCAAAGAAGAGGATAATGCACTTGGTGATGCGGACATGATTGGCAAGTTGCCGTCGCGGGTCAAGAGTACTTTGCAGATGGACGAGATTTTTTCATGGCAACATGTCAATTATTATGTTACTCTTGATACCGGCGAGGAGCGGCAGCTGTTGTGTGACGTGCAGGGATACACTAAGCCTGGTACTTTGACTGCGCTAATGGGTGAGTCTGGTGCTGGAAAGACGACTTTGCTTAATACGCTTGCACAGAGAATCAATGTCGGTGTTATTTCTGGTGATATGTTGGTCGACGGAAAGGCACTTAGCGGTGGATTCAAGCGCAGAACTGGATACGTCCAGCAGCAGGATTTGCACGTTGCCGAGGCTACTGTGCGCGAGTCTTTGCGTTTTGCTGCGTTGTTAAGACAACCTGCTACTGTTTCGACGAAAGACAAGTACGAGTACGTCGAAACCGTGATCGAGATGCTGGGAATGGAGGCGTATGCCGAAGCTATTGTTGGCCGGCCCGGATCTGGACTTAACGTTGAACAACGCAAGAAGTTGTCGATTGGAGTCGAACTTGCCTCTAAGCCGTCACTTTTGCTGTTCCTTGATGAGCCTACCTCCGGACTTGATTCGCAGTCTGCATGGGCTGTTGTGCAGTTACTTCGTCGACTTGCTAATGCAGGACAATCTATTTTGTGCACGATTCATCAGCCTTCTGCTACTTTGTTTGAGCAGTTTGATAAGCTATTATTGCTGAAGAAGGGTGGAAAGACGGTGTACTTTGGCGAAATTGGCGAAAATTCTCGCAAGATGATCAGCTATTTTGAAACCCAAGGTGCTCCTAAATGTCAGCATGACGAGAATCCAGCCGAGTACATTTTGAACTGTATTGGAGCTGGCGCGACTGCCACTGTTGATCGCGATTGGTATGATATTTGGCGCCAGTCTTCGAACTATTTCACTCTGACTCGCGAGATTGAGGAACTTCATGCCGAGTTGAGTGTCATTCCGGCGAAGGACGTGAGTCCTGCGTTTACAAGCACGTTTGCAGCATCGTGGGCTACACAGGCGCGTGCGGTGTGTATTCGTACCTATCAGATGTACTGGCGATCGCCAAACTATATCATTGCTAAGATGATGTTGATGATTGTTTCTGGATTATTCGTCGGTTTCTCTTTTTGGGACACCAAGTTTACGATTCAAGGCGTGCAAAATCTTATCTTTGGTGTGTTTTTGCCGATTGTCATTGCCGCGCCGTTGATCAACCAGCTCCAGCCGCGGACGATTGAGATTCGCGAGTTGTACGAAGTGCGCGAGGCCGCGTCGAATACCTATCACTGGAGCACATTGCAACTTGCGTTTTTACTTGCCGAGATACCGTATAATGTGATTTTCAGCACGATTTTGTATTGCTGTTATTATTTCCCGATAAATTATTTCCGAGAGGCTTCGCGCGCCGGATACTTTTATTTCTCATATGCGATTCTGTATACCTTATTTTGGACGACTTTTGGACTTGCGATCACGACGTTTACGCCGGACTCTGCGACGGCTAATATCGCTACATCGTTACTGATCAGTATGATTCTTTCGTTTGCGGGAATATTCCAGCCGCCGTCGCTTATTCCGCGGTTCTGGATTTTCATGTATCGAATCTCGCCGATCACGTATTTCTTACAGTCACTGCTGGGAACGGTATTGCACGGTGGAAAAGTGACTTGCACGGATAACGAGTTTAATGTGTTTGACCCGCCGCCTAGTTTCACTTGTTATGAGTATGCGGGCGAGTTTGCCGCAGCGGCTGGCGGGTACCTGAACAATCCGAATGCTACCTCGCAGTGTCAGTATTGTAAATGGACTGTGGCCGATCAATATCTGGAGACGGTTGGGATTAACTTTGATCAGCGATGGCGGAATGTTGGGTTTGAATGTGTGTTTATTATTTTTAACGTTGCGTTCTTTTTTGGAGGGTTTTATGTGTTTCGAGTTATGAAGTGGAGTCTTCCGAGATGGGCGAAGAAGGCAAAGACTGAGGCAAAGACTGAGGTGAAACCTGAGGAAACGAAGGCCGAGGTGTAAGAATGAGGCGTAGAGGCAAAGATAGTAATATAGCTCTACTCAATAATAAAGACAGAACTGATAGCTCAGACTGACGACAGCACAAGAAGAAGACAAGGGATTAGTATAGAGAGTAAGGGAGTAACTCATTTTCGAGGACGAGAAGACTGATTTCGGAGCCGTCGAGGAAGGAATGTTTTTTCAAGAATTTCCTCTTTTTGGAGATATAGCAGTTGAGAAAATCAGAGATTCCAGAGGTATGAGAGATATTGCAGATATCAGAGAGGAAGTTGAGGTATTCGGGGCAGGGGAGGGGTATAGAAGAGGAAGAGGAGGAGGCGCGGCCGAAGGGGGTTGGAGGGCAGATGTGTCTGGGGTTTGCGAGGTGTTGGACGGTGTACGTAAATGTCTACAATGCGATTAGTATCATGCCAGAAGAAAGTGAGGGAAGGGGGAAGTACCGAGGAAGAAGGGAGGGCGGTGATGGAGTAGAGTTGCTGGACAAAGCCGTGGAGGTGTGCGCGGTCCAGGAGGATCCAGTTTTGGGGGGATAACATGTCTTGCGGCGAGATGTTTGATTCGGAGAGTTGAGAATTTGTCAGGAGACTTGCCATTGCGAGAAAGTGTTCCTATACAGTGAGAGTCAGGATTCGTTTAGAGAAAGAGAGGAGCGGAGGAGATGGACGTTGGTGGAGAGGTCGAGAGGGATGAGTGGCATCATGAGGATTTCTGAGCGCTGGTTTCCGGAAAGTGGGTATTTCGGAGCGCCTTTAATGATACATTTCGAGCCATCGCGGGAGATCAGCTATTAGATTAGTAAAGCAATGGAGATGGAGGAGAGAGCAGGCGACTGACTTCTGATCGGAGGGCGCGGAGGGGCTGAGGACTGTCTTTTCCGGGCAGGATGCCAAAGTAGTGGTTTTTTCGTTCACGTACTGTCTTGTTAGTGTTATCGCTATAGAAAAATGCGCAGAGAAGAACGGTACAAGGGATCAGAACAGAGGCGATGAACAAACGACTCCATCTGATTAGTTCGGACTGGATGGCTTGGGAGAATGAGATTGCTTGTGCAATTTCGGCGGCGGCGGACCAGCTGAGTTTTGCAGCTGTGAAAGAGGTTGCTATTGACGGGTTAATCAGACGCACAGAGATTGATATTGAGGAGGAGGAGGATGAGGAGAGGAAGATGAAGGCAGGATGAGAGGACCTATTTCGAGGATTTGCGCGTCTCTGAGCAGGATTGCAGACAGAAACAGCGCGAAACTGGCCGGATCAGCAACACAAACCAGAATCGAATGTAATAATCGCGGAGTATCGACAGAGAGCGTGCCAAAGAAGGGAATGCTGTTGAAGACGAGCGAGGACTGGCTGGACAGCTGGCAGTGCTCGAAGACGAGGACGAGGTCGTGTGCTGAGAAGGCTGGCTCTTTCATCTTTACATTAAATCGACAGAAATACAGTACAACACAGCATTAACGATACAAACAGTAGTTTAAACAGAAATGGCTGTAATAGCAGCAGTGGTGAAATAGCAAGAAGCAGCGCGCTGGGAACTCTCAGCCAAAACTCTGAACATGTGTCAACTCCGCCAACACTCTCCTCCACGCTCTTCCTGGCTTCCTCACTAGCTTCCCTCTTCAGCGCTGATTCCGGCTGAACGCTCCTTGTTGCGCCATGGCGAGCTTCAAGTCGCTCGTGATTGCGTATCTTGTTGGCGGAGTGACGTTCATCCCGATGGTCATCGCTGCTGTGCTTTACTGCATCTACTCGTCTCTTCCCGAGGTTGATTCTCACGGGAATCCTGTTTTGATAGAGCAGCCCGCTGCTTCCGAGAACGAGACTCTGTCTAATGAATCTACTATCACCGAATCGGCAGCAGACAAAGACCGCAGAGAAGCGCAGCAGCTGCTCAAGTCGCTCGAATCCCAGCCAGACATCGGCGTCGACGCGTACATGACCGGCTGGCTCACCGTTCTCAGGGAGTTCTCGTTCGAACGCGTCACCAGCTCCTCGCACGACAAGTCCGGATCGATCAACGAGACCGCGTACACGTCGATCTACAAACATTTGCTCGACCGAAAGTCGCAGAGCGCGCAGACGAACTCAGCGCAGACGCCTTCGCCGGACGGGAAACCAAAGGTGAAGCCTAAACGAAGGACTCCAAACACCTTCTTTGCTATTCTCAGGTCGGTATTCGTCTACTGAGTACATCACACACTTCTAACAAAAACAGACACGGAAACCTCTTCCTCTACGACAGCCCAGAGCAAATGAACGTCCAGCAAGTCATCGTCCTCGCAAACCATACCGTGTCCATCTGGCCGCCAAACATCCCCGACGGACAGCTCTTCATCCGCCGCCACGCCATCTGTCTCGCGCCAGTCAAGTCAAAATCACAGCCTGTCGTTCCGATCGAAGCCGCCCACCCGCCCAAGAACGCCTTCTTCCTCTTCTCTGAAAACTGCGCTGAAAAAGAAGACTTCTACTTCGCCATCCTGCGTGCGTCGAAACGCCATATCAAAACAGAAATGGGCCTCAATGGCCGCCATATCCTGCCCAAATACCCTGATCCGCTCATAGACGCGCATCCGCTCAAATTTGGCGCCGAAGATATCCAGAAACTCATCAGCACAATCAACTCGACCGACGCGCACCAAGAGTCGATGTGGCTCAACGCGCTGCTCGGACGCATGTTCTTTGCCTTGAACCAGACCAGCGTGCTCGAGAACTTTGTCAAGACTAAGATCGACACAAAGCTCTCCAGAGTCAAGCGGCCCTCGTTCTTGGGCGACATCACTGTCACAAAAGTCCACTGCGGCACGTCCTCGCCATACCTCACCAACATCACCCTGAAGGAATTCACGTAAGTACTATTCTTGGACAGAAAAGTGCAGAGCTGATTTTGAGTAGTAAGGAGGGATTGATGACCGTCGCGGCCGATCTGAGCTATACTGGAGATCTGAAGCTTGAAATTGCTACCAAAGCGACCTTGAACTTTGGTTCGCGGTTTAAGACGAGAGGTGAGGTAGTTTGTATTTTCGGCTTTGAATATTTGGCTAACAAATATATGCAGAGGTCAGCTTGTTGCTGCTGGTTGCGTTTAAGAGTCTCGAGGGGCGCATTAATTTCACTCTAAAACCACCTCCGTCGAATCGTTTCTGGTATTGCTTTGAGACGATGCCAAAGGTACTCACTTTATGCAAGAATAATGGATAATGCTAACAAGATAGATCAATATGGTTATTGAGCCGGTTGTCAGTTCACGACAGATTACGTATAGCATGGTTACGCGAGTTATTGAGAACCGAATCCTTGAAACGGTAGGGTACTTTTTGATTTTAGTCACGATGGGAGCTAATAATGTAGTTACGTGATTCCCTGGTCGCGCCATATATGGATGATCTTGCTTTTTACAACACCTCGTCTGAGTTCTTCAGAGGTGGAATTTGGGACCATTCGCTGCGCCAGGACGAGGAGCAGACTGCTGATCAGTCGTCAGTGAATGGATCACCGCCTACTGCATACGCTGATCACGAGACAGAAATCAGTTCAGCGTTTACTGATGCGCGACATCATCCTGATAATCTGACTATCTCGTCTTCCTTTTCTCTTGATTCAGACAAGCAGAGTCTATATGACGAACATGCCAACATGTCTACACCCGAGCTGCGCCATCGCTCAAAGCCCGAGCTACTGGCTGACAGTAGTTCCGACATTGACGTACTTGGTCGTCGAAAGCGCGTGCCAAGCGTGTTCAATCCATCTGCGCCGGCCGTCGTGGCAACCGACCGAGTGAACATTGTCGTCGTTGATGGCCAAGTTGTGAGTCAAAAGGACAACGCTGTATCGCAGTATTCGTCTTCGCCGGCGCATCGCTCGTCGAGTAGGTCATCCACGCGCTCGTCGTTCTCACGCACGGATAGTGAACGGTCGTCGGCAATGTACCAGGCCTTCAGCGGTAGCACATCGAGCAGTAGCGATAACCTGAGCGGCATGGTCGATGGTGATGACGCGAACAGTCTCATGAGTGTCGACACTGAACGAGGTGTTTCTAAAGACAGCAGCTCGATGCGCTCGGTTGGGGAAGGAGAGCGGGCGACGATTTCAGAGTCGGTGAAGAAATGGGGTAGTAAATATTTTGCCACCGCGAAGAAAAACGTCGCGGCCCGAATGGCGGCGAATAACGGACTGACGAGTTCCAGTAATCCAGTGTCCTTGCAAAAAGACACGATTCAGAGGAAGATTATCGAATCGAGATTGGCGCACTCTGATGCCGAATTACTCTTAAACGCGCCAAAACCACATACATATCCTCCCGACGCGTCGCATGTCGTGCCGGATCTGAACGACTCGCGAGCTGATCAGGCTGCTGAATTTCTTGAAGGACCGTCATCTGTCTTTGCTGACGCACAGCACTCGCAGCCAAAGTCGCCGCCACAGGCCTACGGTCCTACGAGTATGCAGATTCCTACCCGGATTGCGTCGCAGCGCGTGCCTGTTCCTAATTCCCCGAACGTAAAACCCAGAGCCGCTGAAGGACTGCCGATTTTGCAGCCGGTGCAGCCACCGCCGATGTCTCCTACGCGCAAAAAGATGTTGGAAGAGCAGCTTGCCCATGCCGAGAGCAGCACAGAAGTATACACGCCTCCGCCGCCGCCATCTGGCGTGCAATACTCTGCGGTGCCGAGCCAGCCTCGGCCGTACACAGCTCCAGCGACATCGCCGCCGTCGTCGCCGGGCGGAGTGCAACGGAAGGCTGTTGCGCGGAAGCCGGTGCGAAAACCTGTGAGCGGTATCTTTGCCCCTGTCGTGCCGGCTGCCGAGTCTTTGAATGATAGCACCGAGACCTTAACCGATGCGCCGCCAACGACTCACGAAGAAGAGGCGGCGGCGGCGGCGGAAGCAGTAGCGACATCCAAATCTCCAATCACAATCCCGCTCAACTCACCACCGCTTTCCGTGAACGACAATAATTTCGACATTGCGTCGTCAAGTTTCGCAGACTTAGTCGACGAAGGCAACAGCCTTGGACTAGGCGGATACGATTTTGGATCGGGCGGGATGGGGATGTATGCTGGGTCACCTACGTACTCGTCGAGTGCCGGGAGCGGGACATGGATGGAGCGCGGACGAAGCGGGAACCACCACGCGCATGCGAAGAAAGAGGAGGAGGAGGGCGCGCCGTCTCAGACACAGACAAACGAGATTTCTGCCTCTGATGCGCGGGCGAGCGAAGTCGACGACGATTCGAGGCCTGCGACGGTTGACGAATCTGTCGCGGATTTAATCTCGTTGGAAGATGAGCACGAGAATGCTGCGATACAGCCTGAGATAGCTGAACCTGCCGTCCCTGCTGCTGCTGCCGCTGCTACGGGCACGACGGACTCAGGCGCTGTAGGTGTGCATAACGCAGTTGAAGAGGCAGCAGCTGAAGAAATCGCATTAGCGGCACCTGTTATTTCGTCTGAACACGTTGCTGCAGCCGCGGTGTCGCCGAAGGAATGAAAGAGGAATGGAAGAGGGATATTGGTGTTTCTTTTTTTTTTTTTTTTTTTTTTGCTGATTTAAGAATGTGAAGCAAGAAATTGAATGATTTTTTTCTTCGAGTGTAGATGTAGTATGTATTCAGAAACGAAGTATTCACATCACATTCTGCCTCTGAAATCTACTCGCGATCGTCGTAAGCTGTCTATCCAATCTCTTCTCAGACTCGGCTACTTTTCCCAGCAGCAACAACACACCACTCGACTTCACTTTGATTTGGCTTTATAAGTAATCAAAGAGGTTACAGCGATGATAAAATTTACAGACTCTATTTTGTGGACTTTGAGAAGCTGCGATGAAGGTGCTGATACACGGGCACTATCTTCACCATTACCAGCGGCATTGACAGCAGCAACAGCAGCAACAGCAGACAAAAGTGCATTCTTCAATAATCGCTTATTACTGCTGTCGCCGTCAATCCTTCTAAACTACCGCCTCTCTTCACATTCCAATAACTATATTATATCATAAACACAGCCAGTCACCCACTCAAATAAGAATTCATTCCCAAACCACTCCTCCTTCACATCTTTCCAGAAATAGCACGGCTGGTATTCACACCGCTCAATTTCTGCAAATAAGCTTGTGTCGGATTCCATCGTCTCACGGAACGGATCTCGTCCGCGTTATATCCAGGCACGCGAATATTCCAGTTACGTTCTAAATGAAGCTGTACGTCCTTCACATCAAGAGTACTAGATTTTCGATGCTTTGCGAGGCGACAACTGAACGAGGCGACCGAAGAGACGAATTCGTCGGCGAGATCAAGAAGTAATTCCTCGACATCACCGTCAATTGTGGTGTCGCGCTCGTCGGGTTGTAATGTCGCGCCGGAGACGGAAGCTGTCGTGCCAATGATATCTTTCACGAGTTCGCTCAGTTTGCGCTTCGACAGAACACGCGCCTGGCCGCCGCCGTTCAACTCAAACGAAGGCGGCTTGACGATAGCTGGACTAGTCAAACTAGGCGAATTCGCAGCGTGTCCGCCCGTGAGCGACGGCCGCGCTGGTTTGACGGTCGCAGGCACAGGCGGCTTCATCGATAACGTCCCCGCGATCGGCATGTGCTGGATCATACTTGCCGTCGGGTTAATAATGTTCTGGCCAAGCGGCAGCTGAGGAGGCGCGACAGGACGCGCAGACGGACCGGCGCCAGCAGCACCAGCCTGGCCCGCTTGCGCAGCAGGAGTCGCCATCGCACCTGCATTCGGCACACCCGCCATCACAGGCGTACCTGCGCCCATCTGCGGAATCTGCTGGTTCTGCGGTGTCTGTGACTGTTGCTGGACAGCAGCCTGCTGCGCGGCCACCATACGCTGCGGTGTCGCGATAGGTCGCGCCGCCAAATTGCCCGCGCCGACCTTCGCCATCGTTGCGGCGCTGTTGGGCATCTGCCCGAGCGCGTTGGGTTGTGGTCGCGGACTGATGTTTGTCGCTGGCGACCCCGCAGCTCGAATAGCCTGCGCGCGCGCAATACCGTTTGGCATGTTGTTGCCCGGCATCAGCGACGACTGCATGCCTGCTTGTGGCGACCCGGCTCGCGCAGCAGCAGCAGCAGCAGCAGCAGCAGCCGGTACCTGTAGACGTTGCTGCTGCTGCTGTTGCTGTTGTTGTTGTTGTTGTTGACGGAGCTGTTGCGGTTGCATCTGCTGACGAGCGAGTGCCTGCTGCGCAGGTGTCATCTGCTGCTGACCAGGCATGATCTGGTCAGGCATGATTGGTTTATTCTGCTGCATCCCTTGCGGAATCTGAAACTGTGATTGTGTAGACTGCATATTCGCAGCCTTGGGCTGTGGTTGCTGGTCTGCGGTTTGCTGCTGTGGTTGCTGTGGAGTGAGTCGCCGCGCGTTTTGGAACTGTGCGGCGCGCATGTTGAGATTCTGCTGATTCTGCGGAAGATTCTGCTGCATTTGCATGGGCGAGCCCATCTACGAATGTTAGTATAAATAAAATAGGAGTAGGCAGGGGCCCATACCTGTCCGGCCATTTGGTTCATTTGCTGCGGCACGTTGGTGCGCTGCGCAAGGAGATTCTGCTGCGGTGTGCCATTGAGTCTGATCTGCTGCGCCAGACCCTTTGCAGTGGCAATATAGTGTTCTCTTTTGGCAGTCAGGTCGCGCACAGCCTGCTCGATCTTTGCCCGGTCGTCGCCTTGTAGTTGTGGGTTGCCTTCGAGCTGCTTTTCAAAGCTCGTGATCTGGTTGTGGAAACTGACAATGTACTTTTGGATCTGGTCGAGCTGGTTGACTCGGACGGTCTGCTGCTCTGCGGGCGTCATCTGCGCAAACTGGGCTTGTTTTGCCGCTTGCTGGTTGCGCAGCATTTGTTGTTGACGCGCAGCGTTGGCTGCCGCTGTCGTGCCCGTCATGTTTTGCATAGCTGCCGTTTGCTGCTGTTGTTGTTGCTGCTGCTGCTGCTGAGGTTGCAGAGTTTGCTGCTGCGCCATGGGTGATGAGCTTTGCTGCTGAAGCATGCGCTGGCCCATGACCGGTGTCGATCTCTGCTGCGCGGCGAGCTGTGCCTGCATTTGCATTTGCACTTGGTGTTGCTGCTGCTGCTGCTGCTGCTGTTGCTGCATCTGAGACTGAGCTGCTAACGGCAGATTTGTAGCCGCGCCGGCAGATGATTGCAGCTGTTTGGCGTATTCCTTAATCTTTGCAGCTTTGACGAGCGCCTGCTGTCCTTCCGGAGTATCGCGTCCAAACTGCTGCACCTGCTTCATCACTATCTGGTAGTTTTGCGACAGCTTTGACATTTGCTCTTGGATTGTCATTTGCTGGGGATTTGCTGCTCCGGACGCTGGAGCGCCGGCTGGACGCGCCTGCACAGATCTGTTCATCATCTGCTGCGCAGCGACGCGCTGCTGCTGTTGGTTCATGTACGCCATCTGTTGCGACATTGTGGGAGTTCCCTGGCCAGGAAGCTGCGGAGACGAGTTCTGCCCGTCCGACATGATGCAATTCCGCTCTTGTTATTGAGGATAGTGAGTGGGTTGGGCGTGCTGAAAGGATGACCACGGAGCGAGTCTCAGCGACGAACGGTCGTGCTCGAATCGGATAAATTCGCAGCTGTTTTAACAATCAAATTCTTGTAAAAAATAATCGCAGATCTGTATGATGATAGCGACTGATGTCTGCTGGCGAATCGCTGTGCTGTTTGCTGCTCTGAGGGCGTTGTTGAGAAGTTGAGAGATACGGAAGTGTCACACTGTTCCACACAGGTACCTCACGTGACCCACTCGACAAGTATGCGAATCCACGCTTGTATGGAAAAGACAGACAATGACGATTAGAGAGCCGACTCCGATTACGGTGCTGACGGGGTTTGTTGGTGGGTTGCTGTGTGATGGCGTTGCTAGTATAGATGCTGATGGAAACAGGCGCGGGAAAGACGACGATTGCGATATGTGAGTGCAGTTGTTGTTGAGTGTGGGTGTGGGTGTATCTGACTGCTTAGCCCTTTTGAAGAGACTGCCGGAAGGATATAAGGTAGCTATTCTTAAGAATGAATACGGAGACGTCAAGGGTGTGTATTGTACTGTATTATGCTGTAATGATGCATGACTAACAAACGCAGTGGACTCGGAACTGGCACAGCAGACTGGCGCGCTGGCTGGCGTGCAAGAGATGCTGAATGGCTGTCTTTGCTGCGTAATGACGGGCAAAATGCGCGACGCGATTGTGGAAATACAGGAAAGATACGCGCCGGACCGGATTCTGATTGAGACTTCGGGCAGTGCGTTTCCAGCTGCGATATCTATTCAGCTGCGCGAGCTTGCGCGGGAACTGGAGGATTCAGATAACGCGGCGCGAGTGAGATTAGACGGGATAGTCAATGTTATAGACGTTGAGAACTTTACGGGATACGCAGACACCTCGAAATCTGCGTCGTTGCAAGCACAGTACACGGACTTGCTGGTGTTCAACAAGTGGGAGGCTGTGAACGAGCGGCAGTTTGATCTTGTCTGGGACCGCGTGAATGATCTCAACACAGACACGCCAAAGATCAAGAGTGATAGAGGCGCGATTCCGTGGGAAGCTATTATGGGTCTTGACTCGAAGCTTGCGTTTATTGAGCATGAGCACGACCATGAGACTGAGCACATGTCTGAGATCGAGACGCTAACGGTCAGTTTTGCGAAATCAGATGGAAGTGAACTGGATGCATTTTTCTCGTATCTTGACAAGGCTCCCAAAGACGAGATCTACCGCATGAAGTTCCTGCTGAGACTCGCTTCCCTGCCATCACATCTCTCGTCGTCGTCGACGCCAGCACCAGAAGCGGAAGAATCAATCTGCATTCTCAACTGGGCTTTTGGCCGATACGAGTTCACCTTTCTGCCGCCCTCGGCGCGCACGCACTCGCTTCTCGACGACTCGCTGGCCGGGCTCGGAACGGTCATGGTTGGCCGTGGCGACGGGCGGATGTTTCGGAAACGGCTGGCAGCGGGGGTTATTGGGTCTGCCTCTGTTGTGCTTTCCTGAGGTGGATGTATTCAGATTTGTATAGATATTTCAGCGCTCTCTTGCTGCTGACGAGCCAGGCCCAGCCTGCTCAGCACCCCACAATCACGCCTTTGGCTATAATCAACGCTGTAGACATTGCTAGTAAACGAAGCCCGAGCAGCGCGGACGGTTATCGTGCGCGGCTCACCGCAGTCCACACACACCCAGCTTCCACTCGACAAGCCCACCCACGACAGCGCAAGACAGTGCGATCAGCTAAATGAGTGTAGCGTGGCAAACGATTACAGAGGTCTATCCGCCGAGTCCGACGCTGACAGAGAAGGACGTGCCTGATCTGACCGGCAAGGTGAGCCAGAGCAATGTGCCGCGGTGCGGACGCAAGCTGACAGCGTAGACATATCTGGTGACGGGCGGCACGGCTGGGATCGGCCTCGAGCTCGTGCGTGTGCTCTTCTGGAAAAACGCGACCGTCTACGTGGCGGCGCGCAGTGCGGACCTGTTCCGCGCGATGAGCGACAGGATCATGGAGAGCCCGGCCAAGTTCACGAGGGCGCCCAGTCTCGGCCGCCTCGAGCTCGTCCTGCTCGACCTCGCGGACCTGACGACCCTCAAGCCTGCCGTGGACGAGCTGCTCGCAAGGACAGCGACGCTGGACGGCGTGTGGTACAACGCCGGCGTGATGGAGCCGCCGGCGGGCGCGAAGACGGTGCAGGGCTACGAGCTGCAATGGGGCGTGAACGTGGTCGGACACTACGTGCTGAACCGATACCTGACGCCGCTGGCGACCGCGGCGGCAAAGACCGCGCCGGCAGCCAGCGTGCGCGTCGTCTGGGTCGCGTCCGACGCAAACAACTTCTCGCCGGCGCCGGACGGCGTCCACTGGGACGATCCAAACTACGAGAAGACGGAGGGCTCCCAGTTCGTCAAGTACGCGCAGAGCAAGGCCGGCGACATTCTGCTGGCGGCGGAGATGGCGCGGCAGATGGCGGAGCACGAGACCGGTGTTTTGAGTCTGGTGAGCTGTGCATCTTTTCTGCTGGAACTAAGCTAACCGGGCCACAGTCGCTGAATCCCGGCCACCTCAGGTCGTCGCTCTTCCGAAGCATGCCTCCCTGGCGCCAAAAACTGGCCGTACGCCTCTGACTGCCTTTCCTGCTCTTTCTTTCCGCTGCTAACGCGCTGCAGGCCCTGTTCTCGTTCGACCCGCGTCTCGGCGCGCTGACAGAGCTGTTCGCCGGCTTCTCGCCGCAAATCACGGCCAAAGACAACGGCGCGTACTTTGTTCCCTGGGGCCGCTTCGGAGTGCCGCGAACGTCCATCGTCGAGGGTATCGAGAAGCGACAGACCGCGACACGGCTGTGGGGGACTCTGGACAACGAGACCCGGATGTATTAGTCTGTTTATCTATTCGCAGTATTCCAGACATTGCATCCATATCATAGCTCTTACTAATTGTAACCCTAACCTGATGAGCTTGCAGGCGACATCAAACACACAGCACGTTGCTGATTTCTTTTGCAGATGTAGTCTTGTTCTTTTGTAAATACTGATAGCAATAGTCAAAAAGACAGTATAAAACGGGCCATACTGAAAAGTGACTCATTGCTGACAGCCAAATCCTGACCTGGTCGGACAGTTAAGAACGAGGTTAGGGAATAACTGGAGTAAACTTGATTTGATTTGATTGTTATTGTTGTTATTGATTGTGCTGGTTGCGAATTGTTTACTGGTTTGAAGGACTGCGGATTAAATAGCAAGTAAAGTGCTGAATTGGCATTGCGCAGATCCACACTACTCTACAGCACATTACTACTTTACAGAAGATACAATACACAGCACATTACTACTCTACAGCACATTACTACTCTACAGCACACAATACTACTACACTCAATACTACTCTACAGCACACAATACTACAGTACATGGCACATCTAGAGAACCCCCCTACACCAGCCTACCCGCCATCCTCACTGCGCAACTCTCTCGACCACGAAACATGGCGCGAATGCCTTTCCTCCTGGTGCATGCTAACGGAATACTTCATCCTGCGAGCAAAGAGCGAGAAGAGAGGACTGGCCGGCGCCGCTTCGATGCTGAAGTTTCTGGCTTCATATGTCAGTTTGTCAAGAGACGACCTGGCGCAGCAGCAAAGCGAAGCCGACAAGAGACTCGCGGAGAACGTCTACACGCTGCTGAAAGAGGAGTACATGCACTCGGCGAGCATTTCAAACGTGGAGATGTTTTGGGGGTTTGCGAGGCTGTATGCAGAAACACATCCTCGAGAGGTCACAACTCTGGTGAAAAGACTGGCGTGCAGTGAGCCTGCGCTGGATAACTTGCAGAAACTAGTCATCCAAAGACTTGCACAAGGAGAGTTCAAGCTGGACGAGCTTCACGCATTGCAGATTATCTTTTCGGATTCCGAGATTGCAAACTCATGGGTCTCGGTAGCGTGGACTGCCTCGCTCCGCAATATCGTCGCATCCGCAACACCACCACAGACCGACACCCCGACACCATCCGAAGCTGCCCTAAAAGTCACATACATCTCTCTCACATCTCTCGCGAAAACTCCCTCCTCCGCAGCGTCACTTTTCAAATCTCTGCTGTCGCAGTTACCGCCGCCGTCTGAAGTCTCGCCGTCCGAGTTGCTCCCGGCATTGATCCTTCGCACGAGACTCATTCCCCGATTGCGATCATTAGCGGCGGCAATGAGCGATGAGCACGAACGAAGCGTTGTCGAGGGCATAGTTGTATCCCTTGAGACCGTGCGCTATCGATTGGTGGTGGCGACTGAACGCGAAATCGCCAAACTGTTTCGTCGAAGACGCCGCGTCCTGCATCCCGAGCCTGCGCTTCAGCACGCCAAAGACCCGCTACTATCAATCCTAAGTGAACAAGATGCGAGCAAAGTGATGCAGATCCAGCAAGCAGTGCCCGGCATCTCAACCCAAGAAGCCATCACGCTCCTCGCCGATCACTCGAGTAGCGTTGACAACGTGCTCTCGTACATTTCCTCCCACTTCGACGAATTCGATAGCCATATCCAGCAACAACTCCAAGAGAAACAAGAACAAGAAGAACAGCGACGCTTCGATACTCTAGATTTCGCACCAGGAACACTCCACATTGGCAGAAAACGCGGCGAGACCGCAGATGAATTACTCCACCACACCACCACCTCCACCGCAAAGCAAAAGATCTTTGACACGCTTGCCCTTATTTACGATGAAGACGAAGCCGACGAGCGAGATGACACATATGACGATTTAGAAGCTGGAGTCTACGAAACGCCACTCGACGACGACGCCGGAATCCCGAATCCTCAGCAAACGCGCGCGGTACAAGAATCTGATCCCGAGACTGAGAAAGTCGAGAAAGTGCTGTGGCAAGTCCATCTTTCGCAGCCCAACTCGCTGGATACGAAAGCACGAGGGACGAAACCGCGAAACGAGATCAAGAGCCAAACAGGGTGGTCGGATGAGCAAATCGAAGGCTGGGCGAAAATGCTTTCCCGAGATGTACGTTTAAATTATATTAAGAAAGGAAGAGACGAGCTAATTTTTCCAACAGGCGAAAATGCGAAAACGACTTGAACGGCGATTTATGTTCAAAGGCAATCGCGCTGTCTCCGAAGACCCTGAGGAGGAGGAGAGTGCTGCTGAGAGTTCGCAATCACAGAGGTCAGGATCGTCAACGCCGAATCCGACTCTGCAGCAGCGTTCGAGGAATAAACCACCGGCAAACAGTAATCACGCAAAACCCAAAAACGGGAATTCCAATCAAGCTGGCGCAGGCTCTGGCTCTGGACGACAGAAGAAGAGTGGATTTCAAAGAGACAATCATAACCGCAAAGACGGACGAAGCAGAAAAGTCGGTGTGCCGATTGTCGAGTGACAAAAGTGCCTAATAGATGTATATATGTACAAGTATATTAAAAGATGCAATATTACATAGCAGTAAGCAAGATCATTTCTCGACGTACACTCTAATCTTCTTTGGCACTTGCTGTGCAGTATCAACACGCCCCTGATCATATAATACTTCTTCAGGTGTCATAGGCTCTGAATACCACGCCTGAGCCAAGCGAGAGCCGCTGTCGGAGGGCTGACTCCATCCGATTTGACTGCGCTGGAGTGCCATTCCGTAGACGGCCGTGTCGCAAACCGCGCAGAGCAAGCTGGAAGCCACTTTAAACCCGCGGGCGGCATGAGCGGTGTAGATGCGAGAGATGCCGAGGATGAGAGGAGTCGACGGCGGCAGGAGCCGGCCCGTTGCGCAGGACATGAAATGGCCGCGGTGAGTGCGTTCGACAAGGACGAGACCGATGATGACGGGCGCCGGTACAGCGTGAGCCGCGAGCGGAAAGCGGTTGGCGACACAGATGTAGATGAAAGCATCCGTTTGCGAAGAGCGGTTGAGAAAGTCGGACACGCCTTCGTCAGGCGCCGACAGCTCTGAGTTGCAGAGTCGTAAAGCGGCATCGACTGCGCTGCGCAAGGCTCTTGATATCTGCAGATCTCTCACTGTGAGCTTGTAGATGCTCGCCCGATGAGCCGACTCTGCTGACGACAAGGTGAGTTCTTGCACAGGAGAGATGGTTTTTGGTACAGCAATCTCCACGCCGGCGACAGCTCGTGCGTGGAATTTGCTGTGAGTTTGCCGGTCGTCGGAGGAGATGGTGTCGTAGGACATGCCACATTGCGAGCACGTTGTGCGGTGCGGGCGTTTGCTCAGCGACAAGTAGACCTGTGTTTTCTTCTGCTTCTTTGCGAGCGGACTTGGCTCTGTTTGCGGAGCCAGCGGACTCGAATCAGCGCGTTTGACCACCGGCGAGGACTTTGAACATCGCACTGGCGTCTTTGCGATCCTTCGCAGCGGGGACGAGTTGGCGCCGACGAGCGGTGTTAGTGGCGCGCGTTTTCGTGATTTGTACGTGTGTTTGAGCTGTGTTGTGTTTTCCTTGTTCATCTCAGTGTTGATAGTGTTGATGCGAGAGTGTCGATGGGAGTGTCGATGGAGCGAGGGACGCGTCAGTTTGTAAACAAAGGGTTTCGTGCGACGCGTCTTCCACACACTCGCTCACTCACTCGCGCGCACACACACACACACACACTCACCCACTCAGGACAGTGACAATGGCCAAAAAAGAAAAGTCCAACGAAGAAGTCGGCGACGCCCGCGTTCTCGAATACATGACTACACAAAACAGGCCCTACTCTTCGACAGACGTGTTCCAGAACCTGCACGGCGAGCTCGCGAGACCTGCAGTCAATCGCGCGCTGGCTGCTCTCGAGACGCGCGGCGAGTTGGTTGCAAAGATGTACGGCAAACAGGTGGTGTACGTGGTTAAGCAGTACGAAGGAGAGACGGAAGCGGAGCAGGCGGAGGCAGACGGGGACGAGAAGAGGAGGGCTGTTGAGGAGGAAGTGGCCGCGATGACGCGACGGGCAAGTGCCCTAAGAAGCGGTATTCTGTTTTGTTTTTCTTATTCTATTGTGAGAGACTGATGAGGACAGAACTGGCGGCATTGAAGAAGCAGCCGGGAACAAGTCTCCTACGCGCCCGCGACGTCGAACTGAACGACCTAGTATCCTCCTTACTCTGACGTCCTTCGTGTGAAGTACTGACAGAATAGATCTCATCGCAGGAAGCAAAACTGGCCGGGCTGCAAGAACTCTCAAAGACAGCGACGATTTCTTGCAGCGACGTCGAAACCCTTTGCTCTGATCTTGCGAAAATGCTATCTGAATGGGCACGTCGACGACGAATGGTCTGTACTTTAGTCACCAGTCGAGTGTCGAGTGCTGACGAGTGCAGTTTTTTGCAGTGTGGAGCGCTGTGAGCGAGAATATGGAGTCCAGCGATGCGGTGAAGGCGCTGTGGGTTGGTATTCCATCATCGTAGAACGAGGATGCGATAGCTAATTTCCCACAGGATGATCTAGGACTGGAGGATGATACAATTACAATGTCGGAAGTGCAGAAGCAGTGCAAGCCATAGCTACTGCTCTCTCGTCTGCTGCTACTTGCTTATTTGCTCTTGATATACTGTCGCTGAATTGTACATGTGCTCCACAAATAAGTAATCACTTACATAATCGCCTAACCCAGCGCGGGCCCACGCGCCACCGCATCATCCAAGTCAACTCATCCAAATCAACTCAAACAGCGCAGGATCACCACGGACGAGCGTGCTGAGAGTACTGATATAAGACGACCAGAGCTGATATCGGTATAAGAAGGGCAAGGATATAAGGATACAGTATAGATAAGAAGAAGAGAGCCGATGCTGCAACCCCAGTCGCAGGCTTCTGCGTTTCTAGATTCCTCGCGGTCGCCTCCGAGCAAGAGTATTATCCCCTGTTGCTTGTATCTACAGAAGAGAATGCTGATAGAATAGATCTGTCGCATGTGCCGTGCAAGTTCTTCAGGCAGGGAACGTGCCAGGCGGGAGCGACATGTCCGTTTTCGCACTCGATGGACTCGCAGCTCGAGCAGGCGCCTTGCAAGTATTTCCAAAAGGTATTCCCTTACTTTGCGTATTCTCTGCGCCTGATGATACTGATCTAGTTTTGAAATAGGGCAACTGCAAGTTTGGCGCGAAATGCGCGCTGGCCCATATTCTTCCGGACGGCCGCCGCGTAAACCACAGACACCAGCAACACCAGCAACAACAGAACTACGCTCCGCCGCTGCAACTAGGAGCCCGCAACAATGTGATCCCGGAGAACTCGTTTGGAAGCAACGGCCCGTCGGCACTTGCGCGGTCGCTGGCGGCGAGCGGCAGGACGAATGCGTCGGGTAGTTCGAGCGCCAACAACACTGCGAACACGAGTATCAGCACGACGAGCAATGCGAACTCGACAAGCGCGAACGCGGACGAATTTGCGACCTCGCCGCCGTCGGACTCGTTCTTGTCGCCGTCGTTGGCGCAGAGACCGCTGGGCGCGATGGATGTGCCGTTGCCGGCGAGTCTGGACTCGAATGGGATTTCGTTTCTTGCGCGGCATGGGCCTGTCGCGGCGAGTGTGCCGGCGCAGAACACGTCTTTGAGCTCCTCGAGCCAGGCGCTGAGATCGCTGTATATGTCTGCGTACGGCGTCGAGCAGCCAGAGTCGAGCTCGTACACAAACAGGTCCCGTCGGACGTTCTCAGAAGATACGCCGGGCAGCAGCAGCAGCTACACCGGCTACGCCTCACAAGTCATGCCACCGCAACCCACGCAAATAGCCCACCCGCAGCCGCTTCACGGCGCCGTCGGTGCTGGAAGACGATACGTGTCAAGTTCATTTCCGGCTCGCGGCGCGCCTTCCTTTTGGCGAGACGAGGATGATGTGTTTGCGCGGGACGACAGCGGCGCGGTGGTCTTTGAGGAAGACTTTGTGCCCAGTTCGTTGACGGAGCTGCTGACGCCGCAAGAACGGCAACGACGGGGCTCGTCTACTTCGCGAGTTGCGTCGTCGTTTTCGCAGCATGATATCGAGAGCTCGTCGCCGGGCAGCAGGCTTGGCCAGCTGTTTGGAGGCAGCGTGCCTATGAGCAGTAACTCAGTGAATCAGGCAAGCATCAGCGCGACGAGCGATGGTCTGGCGATTGGTTCGCCGTTGCGTTACGGGTCCAGCAGCGCGATAGGCGATCCGGGTGCGCTGTCGACCTCGTTTTCCTCGTCGCGGACACCGAGTGGGCGAAGACTGAGCGGGATGGTAGTGCACGAAGAAGACGAGGACGACGACGAGTTCCTGTCGTCGTCGGTGCGCAGGCTCGGCTTCATCGGCGTCGGAAGACAGTCAAGGATACCGTCTGCTGTGGTCAGCGTGCCGACGAGTACTGTTGCGGCGGGTGGGCAGGGCGGCGAGGAGACGCAGTTTATGATGGATGAGGAGCAGAAGCTGGCTGTTATCTAGCGGGCAGAAGCTGGCTGTTATCGGGCAGATGCTGGCTGTTATGGGCCGAGGGTGCGAGCTCAGTATAAGATTGTAATAGTTTGAGATGTATAAGAGGTTTAATGTGCCTAAGATAAGAGTGCAGTACGATAATGATAATAAGTACAGCAATCGCGATTGTAGAAGCATACTTTGAATAGACGCAGCACTTTCAGTCTACAGCAACTCTGGATTGCGGTACTCAAAGAAGAAATATATTACATTAAATTGAATGCGGATACCACTATAATACACTATTCCCACACACACGATACAAATCCTTCCAAGTGCGAATGGAATGACAAAAAAACCCAAAGACCAAAGACGCCGGAGAAACAAAACCACGAGATACACCACGGAGAACATCAGAGAGCTAGAGTAGAGCACAGAGCGACTGAGGATCCCGCATCTAGAGGATCCAGAGACCAAGTAAACTAGAGCAGCAGACCAGCATGCAGCTCGATGCTAGACCATGCTGGCCGCCTCCAGCAAGGCATTCATGCCCTTGTCACTGCGCTCGGGCTGCGGCATCTGGGCGCGCGGGAGCTGCTGCGGATACGGCGCCGGCTGGTATTCGTCGGCGAACCTGATGGGAGGCAGCACCAGCGAGGAGTCGATGTCGGGGACCGAGTTGCGGCGGGCGGAGCGCGGTGGGTACGGCGGCGAGGGCGCGGACGTGGGCGGGAGCACCGCGCGCAGCAGCGACGGAGGGCGGTGGTGCAGCGGCGGCAGCGCCAGGTCCTCGTCGTACGTGCGCGGAGCCGGCGAGGGCAGCGCGAAGAGCGGCGAGGTCGGCGTGACGGCCGACGACGGCGTCTGCAGCAGGCTGAGCGCGGGCGAGACGGGCGGCGACGCCGACGACGACGGCGGCAGCGGAAGCAGCGCGAGCGGGCCGGGCCGGTGCTGGTTTGGCCGGAAGCGCGGCGGCGGGGCGAACTCGAGGACGGGCGGAGGAAGCTGCGAGCGCTGGTGGACGGCGGCGGCGTAGGACGAGTGCGAGTGCGAGTGCGGGAGCGGTGCGGACAGAGGCGCACGCAGGTAGAGCTGCTGCAGTTGCGCTGGCTGTTGCTGCAGTTGCGCTGGCTGCTGGTGTATCTGCGCTGGCTGTTGCTGTATCTGCGCTGGCTGGTGCTGGAGGGTCCGGATGGGCTGCTGGTGTATCTGCGCTGGCTGCTGCTGATGCTGTATCTGCTGCTGCTCTGGCAAGACGGCGGGCTGCGCCTGCTCGTGCGCGTGCACCGTGTGCGCGTGCTGCCGCAGATTGTCCAGCCGCGAAAAGGTGCGGTTGCAATGGCACCTGAACGGCCGTTCTCCCGTGTGTTTTCTGATATGGCGAGCAAGGTGCTCTGAACGCGTAAAGGTCATCTTGCAGTCGCCGTGGCCGGCGCACTGGAAGACTTTTGGCGGACGCGCCTTTGCCCTGCGACTCGACATTCTGACAGCACAATCTCCAACAGATTCAACAGGAGCGGTAGCAACACTGAGCAAGGAGAGATGTCGTGATGTTCCCGCAGCAACAAGGCGCGAAAAGGGCGGCCGCTGCGGGCTCGCTTAATCAGGAATCCCTTGCCTTGAGTCACGTGCAGTTGTCACAAATTGCCCGGTTCGTACTTTGCTGAAAAGGGAGCGGCAATCCCAGATAGGAAGGAGCACGCCGCGCTCGTCCACGCTCCGCTGCTCGCGCGCAGCTCCTACACAATACAGCACACACACACACACACAGCACAATGGACCCGGCAGCCTTCCCGCGCGTGTCCGGACGCGTGATCTCCGCAATGAACCTGCTTCCCTACGAGCTCTTCTCGGACAGCGCCGACTGCGCGCCGCTGTACTCCGCCGGATCAGGGCTCGCGGTCCGCAGGCGCAGAGGCAACTCGGCGCTCTACTCGGCGCAGTCCTATCTGGAGGCCTCCAAGTGGGACTCCGTGCTCGTCGCGTGGACCGGCGAGATCGCGCTGCCGGACGAGGCAGAGCCCCCGGCAGACTTCCGTCTCGAGCCAGCGGCCGAGCAGCAGGCCGCTGCGCTGCTCAACATCGAGGCTGCCCGCGCTGGCTCGACCATCGCGCCTGTCTTTCTGTACGGCGGCGCGCAGTCGCGGTGGCGCGCGTACGCTGAGCAAGGTCAGCTTCTTCTCCCGTGTCTGCTCTGTTCTTTTTCGCGCTGACTCTTAGGTAGTACTGTGGCCGCTCCTGCACTACATCGTCGGCGAGCCCTCGGACGGCATCGAAGAGAAAAAGTGGTGGATCGACTACGTCGCCTTCAACGAAGCCTTCGCAGACAAGATCGTCGCCATCTACAAGCCCGGCGACGTCGTCTGGGTGCACGACTACCACCTGCTGCTGCTTCCCCAGATCCTGCGCCAGCGTCTGCCCAAAGTGTTTGTCGGCTCGTTTCTGCATGCTCCGTTCCCGTCCTCGGAGTACTTTAGATATCTCACTCGCCGATCCGAGCTCCTCGAAGGCATGCTGGGATCAAACATGGTCGCCTTCCAGGCGCTTTCCTACTCCCGGCACTTCATCTCCTCCTGCAGTCGCGTGCTGGGGCTCGAGTCCACGGCCTCCTCGGTCGACGCCTTTGGCTCGCGGATTTCGATCCGCGCCTTCGCCATCGGCATCGACGCCGCCCGCGTCGAGCGCGACATGCAATCCCCCAAAGTCGACGACCTCGTCGCCACCATGCGCGACCTCTACCCCGGCAAGAAAATCATCGTCGGCCGCGATCGCCTTGACTCGGTCCGCGGAGTCATGCAGAAGCTGCAGGCCTTTGAGATGTTTTGTCAGATGTACCCGGAGAAAGCGGAAAAGGTCGTGCTCATCCAGCTGACCTCCCCGGCCTACGCAAACCCAGGCAAGATGGAGCGCAAGGTGTCTGAACTGGTCGCCCACATCAACGGCACCTACGGCATGCTGCACTTCACCCCGGTCCAGCACTATCCCCAGCAAATCGCCCGCGAAGACTACTTTGCTCTCTTGCGGGTGGCTGATCTCGCGCTCATCACCTCAATCCGCGACGGCATGAACACGACGTCCCTCGAGTACGTCGTCTGCCAGCGCGACTCGCACGGCCCCGTCATCCTCTCAGAGTTCACCGGAACAGCGGGCTCCCTGGCTGACGCCATCACCGTCAATCCGTGGGACTCGGTCGGTGTCGCGAAAGCGATCAACCAGACGCTCTTTGAAATGCCAGAGGCGGAAAAGGCTACTCTCGAAGCAAAGCTCTACGACCACGTCACGCACCACACCGTGCAAGCCTGGGTCGCGCAGTTCGTTTCCGAACTCATGCAGGTCCTCGAGCATGACGACAACTCTCACACAACCCCGGTCCTCGACTGTCCGCGAATGTACGCTGCCTACGCGGCCGCAAACTCCCGCAGACTCTTCATGTTTGACTACGACGGCACTCTGACGCCCATTGTGCGCGACCCTGCTGCCGCGACTCCGCACGCGCGCGTCCTGCATATGCTCGAAACACTCGCGTCCGATCCGCAAAACGAAGTCTGGATCATCTCTGGCCGCGACCAAGCCTTCCTCGACCGCTATCTGGGCCAAATCCCACGGCTTGGTCTTTCCGCAGAACACGGCTGTTTCCTGAAGCCAGTTGGCGCCGACACATGGACGAATCTCACCGAGCAAGCGGATATGTCGTGGATGTCGGACGTTATCGATATCTTTCAGTATTACACCGAACGCACGCAGGGCTCCTTCATCGAACGCAAAAGAGCGGCAGTGACATGGCACTACCGTCGCGCCGACCCTGAGTACGGCGCGTTTCAATCGCGCGAGTGTCTAAACCACCTCGAAAACGCAGTGTCGACGAAATACGACGTCGAGGTCATGCGCGGGAAAGCAAACCTCGAAGTGCGTCCGCGCTTCGTCAACAAAGGAGAAATCGTCAAGAAACTCGTGCAGGACAGTTCGCCGCCGCCGTCCTTCGTGCTCTGCATGGGCGACGACGCAACAGACGAAGACATGTTCCGCGCCCTCCGCAAACTCGACGTATTAGACCAGTCAACCACGTTTTCGGTCACAATCGGGCCGAGCAACAAGATGACTACCGCTGCGTGGCACTTGCTTGATCCATACGAAGTCGCGAAAGCGGTCGGTGCCGTGGTTGGGTTGTATGATATTAAAGAGGAGATGGGCATGAGTTTGCCGATTGAGAACTAGGGGGGAGTTTTTGTTGTATTCAGGATGATAATACCATTAGCTATTATAGATATAATTCTCATGAATTTTCGCGTACATTCGCTGCGCATGATTTTCATTAAGCGAAATATCTTTACCGCGTATATGATCTTGCATTATTCTTTCTTCTGAATATACAGAAGTAGCTGTGTAAACGGCCTCGGCTTTGGTAATCCTATTACAACAGAGATTTCCTTAAAGTACCTACTCAACCGCGGCAACATACGAACAGCAGAGCCATCACTCTTGATCCTGTTTGGCAGCATATATCCAATAACACGTGAAAGAAAAAAGGATTCTCGTTCGTCGGAAGATATATATATCGCTGACTTGTATTGATATGGCATGCGCGGGTTTTCTCGCGCGGTGATAGTGAGATATGTCCATGCCTGTGGTTTTTGAAAGGATATTCTTGTACGCGTCGTTTTGTATCCGGAACGAGTAAAGATAGCAGCGTAACTGTCTATACTACGCATCATCCAGATAACTTTCGGTGGGTCATGCTCGTGAGGTTGAACAGTTTCAAATTAGATATCCTGCAATATCTCAGACTGGGCACTTTTGTAGAGATATACTCATACTCGTACATAGATAAGAGGTATAATAAATTCTCATTTGTCAATAAATACACTCAGCATCAAGCACAGCATAACCAAATCCAAACACAGCAAAGCATACATTATCAAACTGCAAACGCCGTTTCTTATTCCTTTTCTTAATCTCATTTCCTAATCATACTCTACAAGAGCGCTAATCGAGCAACTGCACGTAATTACTCGGACAGATGCCGACTTCGCCGTTAGCACGTCTCGCTTGCCACCATCGTCCACTAACATCGTTGACCTCAAGAACCTCGCCCTTTTTAAAGGAAATCTCGTTCGCATCCTCGGGGTTGGCGTCGTAAGAGTAAATAGCGCGCGCACGAAGCGGGTACTCGGTCGGCGTATCAAGCGGCTCCATAAGATCGTTATGGTTGTTACTTCCTGTAGACTGGGCTATGAGAGCGCCTCCCGCGCCTGCCGAGGAGCCCGTGTAGTGCGCTTGCTGGGCGCCAAGCTGCGAGGTAGATGAAGCAGAGAGCTGCGACTGCTGGAGAAGCTGCTGCTGGAGCTGCTGCTGATAGTTGATTGTGCCGGTGCGCATGGGTTCGCGCATACTGGCTGTCTCGAACCCGTTCAGTTGCGCGGAAGTGTACATTCCGCCTTGCGTCGACGAAGGCGGAACTGGCGGTGCTGGCGGTCGCGGAGAGTATCCTCTGGGATATGTTTGCTGCTGCTGCTGCTGCTGCTGCTGCTGTTGGAACTGAGTTGGCGCGTGGAAGAACTGCTGCGACCGCGTCGCTGATCCGGGATGCTTCACGCTGGCGGACGTCGGCGATGCAGGCTCACGACCAAGTGCGTACGAGTCCACAAAAGCATGAACAGCAGTGTCGCTCGTCGTGCCAAAGTAGAAAACCCAGATGATGTTGATGATCGACTGCAGGATGTATCCTGCCGCAGCAGCAGCATCCGCCGCGCGTCCGGTGTACACGAGGTTATTCGTGCTGTTTGTGCTGTAGATAATCCCGGCAGCAGTGAATCCAACGACTGCCACGCGATAGTCCTCAAACGCAGCAGCAGACGGGGTCAGACAGAAGACGGTCGTGACTCCCAGCGTGAGAACACACTGGTATCCCAGTCCCCACCACGAAAACTGCGGATACGAGCCAGTCACGTCCGCAGAGACGCTGCTCGCAAAGGCAATAACCCAGCCAATCTGGGATGGCAACAGTTAGCATTCATCAGAAGAGAGCAAAAGTGCAGGCACGTACAACAGAGACAGAGACAGTCGCGAGTGCAAACGGATCTCCGAGCAGCATTCCAAGTTGGAACCGCGTCCGCCCACTGAATTGTTCCATCTTGTATTATTCAGTCAATAGCAATACAGCGATATTCAAACAGTCGCTATCCAAGTCTGATATCTCAGTCGAAATCTGCAAAGACGCGTTAGTGTCGTCGTGCTCAAACAACCCTTCCAAGCTCGGTTTGCCAGAGTCACTCACCGTTCTCTAGAGTTGCTGTATTATACTGCACAATACAATACAGAATAATACAATACTACAAACAATCCAAAAATACAACCAGAAAAGAATACACCAAGAACATTCTTGTGGCATATGAAGCGGCTATGCAAGTGTGGAATGTTTTGAGGTTTATGCAGTCGAGTTTCAAACCAGTTCTGCAGCGCAATATCTCAAACAACAATAGACCAGCAGGGGCATACAGATAAAAAAAAAAGGATGGAAAAGCTACAAATAAGTGAAAATGGATCAATTCACCTACAACTAACCAACTACATACAAAAACACAAATATTAGCTGTAACAAGTGTATACTCTGTCTCTGACACAATCACATGTAAGCAGGATCATGCCATGGACCCGCATCAGACAACTCGCAACCGCCTTCACAGTCACAGGCGCCTCCGAACTTGACAGGCAAGTTCTCGCTCGAAACCTGCTTCAACAGCTCGGTTTGGTAGCTGCTGCTGAGGATGAAGATCTTGGAGACGGTGACGGGGTCGAGCAGAGGACGGATCAGTCTGAAGGCAGTCGAGAAGCCAAAGGGCGCGTTGATCATGTAGAATTTACTGTCATCCAATTAGTCTTCACACTCTCTCTATATATATATAATGCTCACCCCATGCGCTCGGGATAGTAGTTCTGGCCGATGATAGAAGCCTCGCGGACGTACTGATACACCTGGTTGATGCTCGACAGCCCGACGCCCTTAAGATCCATGATCGTGCACGACGTCTCAATCAGCACTCCCGCTTTCCGCGAGCAAGCGGCCTAGCCTTCGTCAGCTCAATCCCACAGCCAGCAAAAGAGAATACGTACAAGTCGCTTGGAGGTAAAAGTCTCGTACTCATACACGAGGTTCTGCAGCATCCGCTCAAAGGTCGTGATCTTGTACATCTCCGTCAAGTTCACCGCGCCCAGCTGCTCAATGTACACCGGTCGGCCGTCCTGTTCAATCAGCATTTCCTCCTTTACTTGCCAAAACAGGGTAGACATACCACGTCGGTCTTGTGGTAGTACTGCGGATAGTACTTGGACACGAGTGGCTTCTCGTCGTAGTGGAAGTTGGCGACCACCTCGTCGACCTTGAACTCCTCGCGCCACTTCTCGCAGGCAAGAAACATTTCCTTTGCCTTTGCCACGTCAAACTTGCGCGCGCGAAGGAAGCGAAGCTATGCTCGTCGTCAGTAATTTCTATCTTCTCTTGTCGCTGCCTCGTCACAACGTACCATCGACGCGTCATCAAGACGCTCCGTGCAGCCCTCTGCCTTCAACTCGTTACGCAGCATCCCGACCTTGGCCTGCTGCTCTGCAGACACGTTTCCTGGGAACCCAGAGGGCGCATCAGGGCCGTAAGTCTCGGGGATCGGCAGGGACTCTTTGACACTGTGTTTCTGTTAGCTGTGTGCTGTACAGCACCCGGAATATAGAGTCGACATACGGTTCTTCCTGCATAAGAGTTAGCATACGCCATTAGCACAACACAGCAGAAAAATACACACGGTAGACATATTGATATTGTAGATATTGTATATTGGTGTTGTGTTGTTGTTGTGTGGACCCAAAACTTTTTCAATCTCAGCACAACTCGCTCTCGCTCTCTAAAATAAACGCTCTTTCCAGTTACTCACTCTTTCTTCGCGATTCTCTCTAATTTCCCTTCGCAAAGGACTCAATTGCCGCTTTATCTGCTGTTTTACAAACAAAGAGCACCAGACAACGAGCCTGAATTGGCGGCAAATGATGTGCTGCGCTTGCCGGCCTCGAAACCTTATTTTGGACGCGTGTTCTGGGGATTCTTTTACGACAGACACCACCGTTGATTGAAGAGTAATAATAATAATAATAATAATAATAGTATATAGATTAATAGCAAGTCTATGATAATATACAATGTAAAAAAATCAAGCATAGTATCTAGGCTCGTCAAACACATGGTAGCGGTGTCCTCGCACGCCCTCGCCTCGGAACATCGCAGGATACTTGTGCCCTTCCGGCACGCTTTCCTCCGCGACCTGCGTATTCGACGACACCGGATCAACTCCAACCACGAACTTGCCCGTCTGGATCTCGGTGTCCGTGATCGTGCCGCGACTGACGCGCGCGTACGCGACCCGGCGGATGCCCTTGTATAGAATGTACTCGCACCATCTGTCCCAGTCCGAGGGATCGATATCAGACATGCCGGTGTGCTCGCTCACATACGTATTGTAGTTGCCTTCCAACGGCTTCGTCACCAGGTAACTCAGCAAAATCGTCGGGTTGGAACTGCCCGCCATGATCTCGCTCACGCCCGCAGTCTGCAGCCGACGGTCCTCAACGTCCTCCTCTTGTCCGCTGTGGAACACGACAACGTCAACCTTCTCGCCGTAGACATCCAGCGTCGCGTGGATCGCCGGCGCAAGCTCGCCAACAGGCGACGGAAGCAAATGATGCGTCGAGTTCAGGATAGGGAACTTCGACAGCAGCGCTGCACCCCATGTATGTCTATTGGGACCCGGTCCAAAATCAACATAGAATCCCAAATCCTCAGCAATCTGCTGCGTAACATCGCGGTTTCCCATAATAATTCGCTGTGTGTCCGACTCAAGCAGCCCAACCACATCAAGCTCGAGCTCCTTGATCGCATCACGCATCCGCACCTCGCTCGCCCACATATCGTTATCAAGCCCAAAGTGAATCGTCCAGATTCCAACAGTCATCAGCTTGTCTTCCGCATGATGCGGTTGCGGGGCCGGCTTATCCGTTCGTCGCCACGCAACAGTCACAGTCAACACCGACAACACAGTCAGGAAAATAGCCGCCATAGCGCGTACTTTGAAAAACGCAATACTCGTCTTCTTGCCGCTCGAACCAGACGCAAACACACTGCCGCTCGCAGGCACCTTCTGCGCGCCGTAAACTCCCAGTCCAATCAGCACCATCGACGAAATCACAAGCAAATCAGTTCTCTCTCTGAGCAGCGGACCGCCGGGCACAAACGCGTACGCAACAACCCACACATGTCCCAGCACCAGCAAGTTGTAAAGCAAAAACCCAATGCCAAACGTCCGTCCCGGCGCATGAATCGACGCAGATTCCAGCAAAACGGGCACAAGCGCCATCAAGTACACAGTCAACACTAATGCACCCGCGTATCCCAGCCATCCGTCAAACTTATACAACACAAACGCTCCAGCGCTTCCAGCGGCAAACGACGCCCACGAACTCGCTCCGCTCTTGGCGGTAACACCCAAATACACGCCAACCGCCATCGCGAGAATAGTAACAGCACCGTACGGCACAGGCATCGGTCCCGTCACCGGATACCCATCCCACACCCAGTAAATCATCGTGCCCGAGTCCGACAGCAACGAATGCATGCTAAACAGCAATCCCGCAACACCACACGCAGCAAAGAAAAACGTGCCTCGCTTTCCCGGCGGCACAGCTGCGCCAGAACCTTTCTGCGGCCGCGTCGTCAACAGCGCTGCAATCACACCAAAGACAACGCCAGTCATATTCCAGCCTCCGTTGTCTTCGTTCATGATCGGCCAAATCGGGTTGTTCGCAAAATGCGTAAACTTGGCCAGCACAGACGCGATAAATCCAATCGAAAACGCAGTCGCTTTCGACAATCCCAAAAACGGTCTCGCAGTCACGTTGTAAAACTGCGTCGACAGCGCAATACTCGCAAACACACACGCAGCAGAAACAGTCAACAGACGATCACTGGGTCCCGGAACTAGATAGGCCGCGACTCCGAGAACGACTCCGAGCTGCGACAACTGCGGGAACTTGTTGAACAGCTGAGCCACGAATGGGATTCCGAGCAAGAACGGAGCAACGGTCGACACCAAAGTCACTTCGTAGCCAGAAATTCCCATGTACCACAATGGAAAGTACCAAATCAGCAAACCGAGCGAAGTCAAAACAGACCAAAACACAAACGAATTGTACACGTCCACAGCAAAGCTGAACAAAGTGCCAACGCTGAATCCGGTCAAAATTCCATTATCCTTCACCTTCAAATCAACACTACACCTATTAGCACCATACTAACTCTATACATAATATACAAAGCACATACCGAGGAGGAGACGAAACAGGAGGAGCGGGTCTAAATTATAACCGTATATTAATACATAAATACATACAACATAAAACTCCATTACATCTAGACAGGATATGAGGGTACGTACCCGCTCGTGATTCCGCTCATATCAATCACTCTAATCTCGAATGCCTTGAAGTCCAAAGCCGTGACAGAGTCATATGCAATATCAAAGAAGATCAACGACCACTCGAAGAACGCGTACGTAGTGTATGCTTGTATACGTTTAGTATGTAAGACAAAAACCATGCAAACGCGAAAAAGAAAAAATGCTCACCTCCAGGAATATGATTGACTTTATGTTGGATGAAAAAGTAGACGAGGGGGATAATCATGACAAAAAACGAGATTCCAAAGACCTTTCGGTACTTGAGCGACTTTGTTCCCGCGCGCGAGAGCATGATTCCGCCAACTGTCCAAGGAAGCGTCAACAACAAGTACGCAATCATGAAGATGTCGTGCCAGTCGTGGTCGTCAGTCGAGGTAATGTAGACTGTCTTTTGGTTAGCTTTTATCCCAAGTTTGTCAGGAGAGCGTCGAAGACATACCCCATCCTCCGCAGGTGAAAGTCCGGAGCAAGCCAACCGCGACATGAGCTCTCGGGCCCCAGTGACCGGGTTTGTTGTAAAGCAGGTACGTGAGAAAAACGAGCGCAAAACGGGGCCCTATTTTGTCAGTATTTTATCTTTTGTATTGTTCTGAGAGAGAGAAGAAAAAAGATACCTGCAGTGACGGCGATGAAGAGCTGGAAAATGCTTCGTTCGGGATATCTGTCTCCGATAGTCGCAGAAACAGATGGAAACCTTCACACGTTAGCATGAATTTCACTGCAATAACTGCAATTGTAATTGCGAATACCATTCATCAGGATATCCGTAGTACTCGTTTCGAACGATCTTTTGAAAATGAAGGGACATTCCGACCACCAACGCGCTCAGAAATGCGTCTACTCTCATTAGCCTCGAACAGACATAGCATATAACAATAACTGAACAGCAATAAACAGAATACTCACATCCGGCAAAGGCAGAGTGGGCATACGATACCCATTTTCCGTTCGCCTGCAAGCATCAGCATCCAGCCATTTCACACCACACAAACTACTCACAGACGCAATCAGCGAGCCGGGCTTTGCTCTCTTTTCAGCAACAGCCGACATCTTCCAAAACACACTTGAAAACGAAGGAACTGGTGGAATGAGTGTAGGTCGGAAGAAAGATAAAGTCGTGGGATAAGCCGAGGCTGAGATTAGTTGCTTGCTTACCCGGCTCAGCTGTCTGATACCATCTCGTCAACTTCTGTCTTTCTTGTGCGGTTTGCCCAATTGATATAGAATGGCCTCAATTGATAAGGAGTCAGACAGAAAGTACATGACTTTGGCTCTCGAACAAGCCCGCAGATGCATCGCGACTCCAACCGCGTTCTGCGTCGGCGCAGTCATCGTTCTTCCAAAGCTCACCAGCGACAACCCTTCTTCAAACGGTATCTCCTCCTCTTTATAACCAGTACAGCAGCATTCTAATCAAACAGATATCGTGCTGTCCTCAGGATACTCACGCGAGCTGCCCGGAAACACCCACGCAGAACAGTGCGCCATAGACAAGCTCACGTCCTCCGTCGCACCTTCCTCTGCAGTCATCTACACTACAATGGAGCCATGCAGCGAACGTCTGAGTGGGAATCTTCCCTGTACAGACCGGATTATTGCTTCGGGAATATTCAGCGCTGTCAAAGTAGGAGTGCTCGAACCTGACACGTTCATTAAACGGAATATTGGAAAAGAAAAACTGGCTGCTGCTGGAATCCAATATCAACATGTCCCCGGATTCGAGCAGCAATGTCTGGAAATAGCTGAACGAGGCCACTAATCTACTCTACAATTGCACTTCTACTTCATGGCTGGCGTTCTTGTTCTCTTCTCATATATTATACACTATCATGCTAGTTACCGACTTTGACCTGACTATGACTCCTCTCCTTCCTCCGTCGCTGCTTCGACTCAAACTCATGCCATTCACCCAACGCTCCCAGCCTAATCTCATTAGCATCTGCACACGCACAACCCATTACTTAAAAAAAAGTGAACTCACATGTCTGGTTTAACCGGCTTGGGATCCTCTTTTGTAAAGTAATCGCTCTCAAGCGCTTTTTCCGCTGACGGTCGTCGACTCGGATCAAGCGATAGCAACTGCATCGCCAAGTCCATCCCACACGGCGGAAGCGTACTACATTTCGTTAGCATACCCTACGCCTTGCACGCTCTCAGCGTATACATACTCTTTGAACTTTGTGCGAAATATGCACTCCTTCGGCTCAGACGGCTTCACAAGTTCATACCACGGCAGCTTCTCCGCATCTGGCCACGACTCCTTCGTAGGCGTGCCCATAATCGCATATATCGCATCCAATTGCTGGATCTCATCCTGTCCCAAAAACACCGCTGCTCGCGTATAAAACTCAACCATCAAACATCCGGCTCCCCACACATCAACCGCAGGGCCATACACAGTCGCTCCTAAAAGAAGTTCCGGTGGACGATACCATAACGTGATAACTCGGTTGGTATAGTCCAGCGTAGACTTGTGTTTATTGTAAAACCGCGCAAGTCCAAAATCAGCCAACTTGAGCTGTCCCTCGCTATTAACCAGAATATTCGATCCTTTGATATCGCGATGCAAAACTCCTCTCTTGTGCAAATACGCTAATCCTTCAAGAAGTTGCTGCATAAGATGTTTGACATGACACTCCTCCAACTTGAACGTCGGATGCGTTAAAATCCCCGTCAAATCATGATCAACATACTCAAACACCATATACACTGAACTCTTCTCAATCATAATCTCAAGTAACGCAACAACGTTCTCATGTCTCACAGACTGCAGTAACTTGATCTCGCGAAGAGCCGTGATTGGGAATCCGTCGCGTTCAGATTCCATTCGAATACGTTTGAGTGCAACTCGTTCTTTCGTGACAGAATTGATTGCTTTGTATACTTTGCCGTAAGTGCCTTCGCCGACTTGTGCTTGTCTTTCATAGATTGAGCCTTCTTGTTTTCCTTTAACAAGAGTGGTACTGACTGCTGCTGTTGTTGTTGTTACTCCTGCTGCTGCCGTAGGTGTCTCCTCCTCCTTCTTCTTCTCCCTCTCAACACTCTTCTCCGCCTTCTGCCTCTCACGACCAAACACCCTGCCCTCCGAAACAGGAATCTCATTAACATCAGCCTCGTCTTCATTCCGTCGTCGATGTCTCCCCTGTCTCTCACGATCTTCATCAGAAGCGTACTCCTCGTGTTGAAAGTGCTGGCTCCGACGTTGGTTAGATTGTGTTGTGTTTGTTTGCGCCGTGTCCTCCGCCGTGCGTGTTCGTGCAGTAGACGACCGAGCTGCATTCGCACCACGACTGGACTCCTTCGCATTCGGGATCTTGAAAAACATCTTCCGCGGACCTTTCGGTGTATTCCCCTTCTTCTCCTCAGCAGTCGCTCGCTGCTCATCATGCGGCACGGGCGGTACATCTCTCGGATCAGGAAGTGTCTGCAAATGAGAAACCGACGGAGGGCTTTGATCACCTTCAAGTCTGTGTACTTTTGTCTTTTTCTGCGAAATTGTCTCTAACTGTCCCTGCGGAACGATATCAGGACCAAACCTCGAACGCCGTTTTCCAGTAGCAGGAGCAGGCCCCACGCGCGCTTCAATATCCCTAGATCGCGCAGAGGATTGCGACTGTGGCGATTGATAGTCATATGCAGAATGTTGAGAAGATGTCGAATATGTTCTTGTATTGCCGTAGTACGATGAATCACGAGATGGGGGAAGTTGAGTAGCTTCAGGCGGTGGAGGATGGTAATCTTCAAACGGTACATCAGTGCTCTCTGGCTGCCTTGCACGACTATACTTTCGAGATTGAAATGTATTTCTCCTTGGATGTGAATAGTACTGCTCTTGCGGAGGCGATCGTTGTGGATATTGATTGTATCGTTTTTCAGAGGGTCCGTATAGTCGATCTTCAAGTCTCTCGCTTGGATAATGCTCCTGGCGATACGGATGCTCGTCTTGATAAGCTGGATAATCATACTCTTGTCGAGAGTCACTTGTTCTTGATATTCCTCCCGTCATTCTCCGGCTAGATCCTGCCTCAATAGCTGGTTCGAACGGTGGCGGCGATTGATAACTGTGATCATCGGGATACGCGTAACTCTCGTCAGCATAAGGTCCAGAGGAGTATGCTGGACCGCTGTACTCTGCTCTTCTCTCAGTCTCTGATAGCTGTAATCGACTTCTGAACGACCGATCTGCGCCAATGACAGCTGCGCCAGCTCTAGATGCCCATTCCTCGTCTTTGGAGATGTATCCATTCGGAAACGCAGTTGTAGCTGATCCCGCGGTCTCATGCACACGATCGTGATGTGTTTCGTAAGAGTGTCGTCGTCCGGATTGACTGCGATCATGCGCTGTTGCTGATGCCGAAGTAGACCCAATCACTGAAGACGAATGACGTCCATTCCGGCCACTGCCGCCGCTGTTTCTCTCTGAATACGATTTGCCAGTGTTGTTATACCGCGATGATGTGCTATAAGACCGATACCGTGCATGCGAAGACTGCTGCTGTCCAGACGTCGCTACACCCTGCTGCTGCTGCTGCTGCTGCTGCTGAGGTGGTGGTGGTGGTGATCTCGACGAACCACGTTTCGAATACTCATGTTTCCCACCGCGATGTCGCTGATGCTGATTATGATGATGATGTGCGTTATAATGATGATTCTTTCCATTTCCACCGTGATTGCTGTGATTGTTGTTGTTGGAAGAATATCGCGGATCCTCGCTCTCATCGTGTTTCCGCCGCTTATGCGACGGGGCAGTCGTGCTACTCGACATGCTCACACTCCTCTCGAAAAATTCCTCTCTTTTCGTTTCCTCTTCTTCTTCTTCTTCTCAAGCTCCTGATCAAAAGTCGTGTGCGTAGGCTGAGTTGCGCTGCGAGACAACCGTGTCGCGGTCAAAATTCTCATCAAACTCACTTCCACATCAAACACAACCGAAAACCCCTGTGAAAATACCGATATTTCCTGCTTTTATTCGTACTTCTCCTTCTTCTCCTTTTCTCGCCGTTTCTGCGGAAGAAATGCGAGTAACACTGATGTGGAAGTGTTTGAACGAAGAAAATTCAGTCCCTGAGCCGCTCACTCAAAAACACTCTTGCAACTACTTTTGTAAACAGTTCTACATTCAGCAGCACCACAATGCAATAGAATCAAACTAATAATAACATTATAATATCTTATAAATACATAACAATATATTTTCATTTCTTATCAACCAAAAGCATCCTCTGCTCTCAGCCAACACAATAACAAGCTAATATGACAATTCAAACAAAACTAGCAATCCTCACTTTTCACTCAAATCAACAATCTAAGTGTTCATGTACGTAGCAGGATCAACTCCGTCCTCTGGGAACGGCGTAATGTTCACCTCAAATCTCTCCTGGATCTTGTCCAAAACCTCGGCGTCCTCCTTGGAGCTCACAAACGAAATCGCAAGACCCTTCGTACCGAATCGACCGGCACGTCCAACTCGGTGGAGATATGAATCAGCACTACTCTCATTAGCATGCACTCGCTCACTTTATACAAAAAGGACTTACTCAGATGGCAAATCGTAGTTAATAGCCAAGTTAATACGCTCAATATCAATACCACGTCCAAACACATCAGTGGCAACACAGATACGCTTGTTAAACTCCTTAAACTCCTTGAACCGCGCGATACGCTCCTCCTGAGGAATTCCAGAATGAACCGCAATACTAGGGAAGTTACAGTCCATCAGCAGCTTGTTGAGCTGGTTCGCACGCGCAGTCGAGCGCACAAAAATAATAACCTGGTTGAACTCCAAAGTGTCCAGCAAATCGTTCAACTTGCGGTTCTTTTCGTTCTCATCAAGCTTCATATAGTACTGCTGGAGACCGTGAAGCGTAAGCTTAGTCTCGTCATCAACATAAATCTCAAGAGGATTCTGCATAAACTTCTTGCAAATAGGTCGAATCTCCTGGCTCAGAGTAGCTGAAAACATCATAACCTGCTTCTGATGTGGCGTGGCGCGGAAAATCTCCTGCACATCACGTCGCATATCAACAGTATCCAACATCTTATCACACTCATCAAGCACAAACACCTTGACATTGTTCAATCTCAAGTACTTGTCTCGCACAAGCGCATTCAATCGTCCGGGCGTAGCGACAATAATATGCGGACTAGTCTCCTTGTTCTTGATCGTCTCGATATCCTTGTTCAAATTCGTGCCTCCAAAGAACACAGCTGTGCGAACCTCGGGCATGTATTTGGAAAATCGCGAGTACTCGTTCTTGATCTGGTACGCCAACTCACGGGTGTGGCACATAACAACGCATGAAACCTCGCCCGCAACAGGGTCAAGCTGCTGCAGAGTCGAAAGCACAAACACGGCAGTCTTACCAAGTCCAGACTTGGCCTGGCAAAGAACATCGGTTCCGAGAATTGATTGCGGAATGCAAACTTGCTGGACTATTAATATTGTCAGATTAGTGTAGTTGATAAAAAGTACGCTGCTGCTGTTGCTGCCATCGTCCTGGTTGCTTCGAACTTGATAGGTTGTAGCGCTGTTGAGCTCGATCGAACCTGACTGGGCTCCGAATTCAGATCTCTGCAATCGATGCAAAACATGCCCTCTCCCATAACCCAATCTAGTCAAGCAAAGCTCGACAGATATCCACACCACACCCTGTGAATTCCGGCAAGGAATCAGATCTCTCACAGCCTCTCACGATCTCAGATCTTGCGCTTATAGGCAAGTCATAGTCCCACAAAAGTTCTTAATGATGCACAAAGATGCATAGAATATCACGCAGATGATCGCTGCCACGCAAGCGGCATAGCTGCAGCCAACGATATGATTGACAAAGTAGGATAGAATAGATGCAAGCAGCAGGACGATGGAGCGAGGATATAGCGGAGCACGCAGGAAAATTTTGGAACAGGAAGGGAAAAAAACTAACCCTCAGAAGGATGCTCGAAACCGCAGTCGACAATGGCACGAAGCAACTCGGGCTTCAGCAAGAAATCGCGGAATCCGGTCGAGTGGATACCGACGTAGGATCCCTTCTTGTCGCCATTCTCCTCTTTGCCGTCAGCGGCAGCGGTTGTTGTGGTGGCAGCGGCGGTGGTGGTGGGAGCAACGGGGGCGACCTCTTCGGTGTCAGAGTAGTCGAGGAGCTCTTCTTCTCCGTTTTCGGCCATTTTTTCTTGATGAATTAGAGACGGGGAGGGTGTTTTAGTGATGGATCAACGAGGTCGAGGTCGCGGGGACTGAAATAGTGAAGGGTTGAGAAGGAAAACTGAGGAGGGTGGAATCGGAAGCCGCCTGAGATAAGAACGACTTGAAGAAGAAAGAATGCGCTGAACTGCCGGTGATAAAGAACAGCAATTGCAGACCAAAGGGGGAACTGCAGATGGGATCGAGGGTGGTGAACGAAAGGGGAAGAGCGACGATGGACGATGCGAAAGGAGAGTGGTACGTGACTGAGTGTGCGCACAAGCAGGCTGGGATGTACTCAGACACAATACCCTTTACTTACACCACAAGGCCCTTGTGCTGATCAAGTTCTAAGTCCGTCACAATAAAGCCTAGCTTTGTTCTTTGAGAATACTGCTCGGGACACTATCAGAGATGGTCTTGCGATAGCAGCATATATCAAGTATATAACACAAGGATGGGAAAAACACCAGCAAAAGTAGTACCAGTCAAGAACCGCGATCAGTACCTTCGCGCGTCGTTCTTATACCAGGCATCAGTCCTGATGGCGACCTCTGCTGCGAATACTCCAGAATTGTCAGTCAAAGCGACAGAGGCTACAGCGCCGATTAGTAGAGCGTTTGCGGGACAGATGAGGGCGATTGCGAGGAAGAGTGTGTTGAGAATGTACGTGTGCTTGGTGTGCTGATACTCTGATATTCGTTGGGAGAGGAAGCTAATGAGTGTAGGGACCCGAATATCAAACGCACAATCTGCAAAAGATGCGACTCGATCTTGATCCCGGGCGGCACCTGCACAGTCAGAATAGATAATCTGTCGAAGAAAAAAGTAGGCCATGCCGACTTTCTGGTTCATACATGCCAGGTCTGCGGAGGCGAGAAGAGGTTTCCGGTGGGCCAAAATCGCAAGTTTGTCGTGTTTACTGAGCGGGAAGGGCAGATAGCAAAGTGAATGAAGCAGATTTCAAGTTAATGAAGCAGCCTGCAAGTGAATGCTTTGAGTTGTAATATAGATTGTATATACATTTAAGATATCCGTCAACGAAGGCGCTATAAAGCCACAGCTCTTATGATCTTGACTTCCTCGATAGGACGATCAGCAGCACCAGTCCTGACGTATCCCATCCTTTGAACGACCTTCATTCCTTCTGTAACTCTTCCAAAGATTGTGTGTTTTCCATCCAGCCAGTCCGTAGGTGCCAGCGTTATAAAGAACTATTTCGTCAGTATATTCACTATCAACGGCTCAAGAACAAGCTTACCTGAGAGCCATTTGTGTTTGGACCGCTGTTGGCCATACTGAGAATACCTGCCCCGGTATGTTTAAGCGCAGGATGTATCTCGTCTTCGAACTTGTCGCCGTAGATTGATGAACCACCACGACCTGTGCCAGTAGGATCACCACCTTGGATCATGAAGTCCTATATTGTTAGTGACTGTACAAAAAAAAAACTGAAGATGCGTACTGGGATTATTCTATGAAACTGAAAGAGTTAGATCAACCACATATATAAAGAAGAAGACATACGATAGTGCCATTGTAGTATCCACGACGTGCCTACAGTTGTTAGTCGATAGTCAACAGTCTTCACTCATGCAAACCCACCAATTCATAGAAATTCTTGCAGGTCTATACTCTTACAATCAGCATTTAACACAGACAATGCAATTAGATAATACCTTTGGTGCGTGGGAATAGTATAATTCAATGGTAATCGAGCCCTGATCTGTCAGAACGCACTATATCACTAGACAAGTACTCACCATCGAGGTCTCCAACGTGACGTTTCCACTCATTACTCTACTCTAGCTTTGGTATACTGTACTCAATATCCTGTTATATATATTCTACCATACACACAGCATTCAGTATAAACAGTGATCTGATTCCTGAAACTATCAACCCAAACCCTATATAGCACTCACTATTTCTTCACTCCAGACTCTCTATGTTTTTTTTTTTCTTCAATCCGCTATATTCCTCTGATTCTTTTGTATTTTACAAAAGGAAGTGTCAAATTATCTATTTTTGTTCTTGTTTTCAAGGCTTTTCACACAGTGATTTTTTTCTGAGTTTTTAGAATCAAGTTGACTATGTGCAAAAGAGAAAAAAAAATATGGGTACTGTTTGATGGAGGAAAAGAGTGGTGAGAGTGAACTGATCGAGGCGTATCTCCGCATTGGATCCTTTGTTGGATGTGAAGACTGCGGTCGAACCCATTGAGATATTTATTTGTTGTTTGAAGTGAGCTATCAGTTGGTGTTGATTGATATCAAGAGCTGGGTTGGCTGTAGCGAAGCCTGATGACCAGTGATATTTTGCTTAATAAATTGATACACTACAGTTTCCATTGTGAACTCGAGAACTCGAGTGAACTTGCTGCCAGCGGAATAGCAGAGTATTGCACACTTCTGCAGAGCGCTCGTAATGCGCTGAAGTCTGACCACGGGTAATCTCTTTCTTGATTGTGCACCCTCGACACCAACCCTGTTGCCATACAAAGAAATACAGCTGAATAAGAATTGAGTGGCCTACACAAACGTATTTGAATAGCTGCTAGTCAACTATACCCCTATGAGACATTGCAGTGGTGCGCAGAGAGATTGCGAATAACGCGGAAAACATTAAAAGGACATGCAGTTTCGTGAGAATAGATGGTGGACGGATGAAGGCAGGACTCTTTGAGGTCGTATTTCCGCGAGAAATAGTCAGATATCTGACGGCAGAGCCAGCCAAAAGCTCATTGCCACGCATCCAATACAGCCAAGGAAACCGTTCATATCCAAAATCGGCGAAGGAGTATAAATAGATGGATTACTTTGACAATGCTTCTAGTTGCAGTTTGCAGATTACAAAGGCGTGAGGAGGTACGCTGTCAAGCCGACCGCCTGGATTTACTGTTAATGCTAAATTTAATTGAAATTCATCTCCTTTAGAGATATATGACGGATCTATTCTGTTGGAATAGGATTTGAGACGGACGTGCACGTGTGAGCGTTCGAGTATCTGGCTCTACTTTGCAATCACACTGCAGAAGGTGATCTCGTAGACACCCATCTCTCTATTCAGTAAATTCAGATTTGCGTTCGTGCGCTAAATTCGCTCCTGCGACTCGCGTCACAGAGCGAGCAAGCCACGACGGAAGAAGAGTCGACAGCTGGACCACGAGTTTGTGTGTAGTCGAGGATTCTCGGAGAGCCGCTTTTGCCGGACTTGCTTCGATTCTTCGCCGTTGCTTTTGCGCACCAGAGAAGCCTGTGAATTTTTAATTAGACCGAGAAGCGATGCTAGCTGGACGCTGGCCATCCTCAGACTGCCTCTTGATCCCTGAAATCCAGGGTGCTCTTTGGCTTATCTGTTTTTATCCGAGTGTCGTCAGCTTCGAGAAGTCGTTTGAGACACGATAAAACTCAATGCCTCGATAAGATAAGAAAGTAAAACACAACAGCAACTTCTTCGAGCAGGTTGAAAGACTCTATTTGTTTGTTCTTTGTATTTTGCTTGGTTTTCACACTAGTCGAGCACTAGGCTCCTGCGTTTGTTGTTCTAGCGTGTCGAGCTGATACAAGTCGTGTAATGACTGCCCTTAGTATCTGATATATCTGTATTATATTCAATGCTGTGGAATTATAGAATACATTCGGTAATGGCAGTATAACCATACAATCATCTCCTTTACAGTACAAAGGAAGAAGCAACCACGATAGTACTACTCCTGACCCGGCTGCACCCTCTCCACCCTGCTCACCCTTTTTTCCTGCCCTTAAAAAACCCACACTCCTGCGCAATTCCTGCTTTTCATTTCCGAGCCGAAGAAAAATTGCTCTGTGCGCGTTGCCGGTTTTTCAGAGCAAAACTCAAACCAAATCAAGGAACTACGCCGCCGCCGCCGCTGCCGCTGTAAGCGAACAGTTGCAGCTGGGATGTGTGCCGTGGGAGGAATGCAACGAGGCGGAGGAGAAAAAGATATCTGCTGCGCCAATGAATGTGAATGCGAGAGCGACAGAAGGAGAAAGCGAGAGCAAGGCTGAGCATGAGCTATTACTTCAAATTGAGCCACACCGCTCGCTCATGGAGATTAAATGCGAGGCTAAAGTGACCGTTTTTTTTTTCCAAGTATGAATTGCTGAATAATACACACACAATCAAGAGAGGAGTTTAGCAGACCGTTTCTACCAGATTTAGGTACGGGAATCAGTCTCCCTGTCGATCAGATAAACTCTGAGCATTGTAAAGACCTCGAAAAAACAACAACAACAAACTAGACTGTTTGTAAGCCGAGACGAGCGACAGTGTCTCGGCGACGCGCGCTGAGCACGATCCCGGAACCTGGACTCTATCCTGAGCAGGGCAGACCACGGCCGACGAGAGCTCGTTCTTACGCTGCTGTTGCTCTCACGGACAGAAAGCAATTCTCAGCGCTGAACTGGGCGAGAACGCGTCACGCGGCGCTGTCAGGGCCGTGTGGTAACGATGGATGTCGCCAGCCAGAGAGGCAGTGTATGCTGTCGACCTCCTTGTAACATACCGACACAAGACATTCTCAAACACCATGGCCGACCGGCAGAATAGTAAACAGAAGAAAGCTACCGAGTACTCTGACCAACTGGTTATTCAGCAACTGTGCTCGAGGTGGTGCTGAGCTGTGGCCGTAACTCAAAGTGTTTAGTTAAACTCTTCTGCGCCCTCCTCATATTTCTCGTACTTGCGCGTCTGAGAATCAGAAGTGATATCAGTGCAGGAAACCGCTGGGTATGAGATGCACAACACACACATCGCAGCGCAGCAAGAGTGCGCTGGCCGGCCAAACATCAAAGGCCGGCAGGACCCGCGACACACTCCTGCGCAGGCCCGCTAAGGACAAGTTTTTGTCTGAGCGCCAGCAAGAGCGGGCAATTCATTCAGCGTGCGCAGTTTAGTGCCCGCAATAACCGCCATATCAGCCTGCGTATAGAATCTAGAAACTCACTGAAGCCATCCCGAACTCAGTCCAGCGACACAGAATCCTCTGTCGAGCTGTTGCTAAGCGGGCTCCGCAGCTTCTTCTGCATAAATAGCTCTTGTCGCTGTTTCCAGGCGCATCCTCGGCCCCGTCTGCTCCAGCGACTGACTCCCCTGCTCCTTAGCAGCGCGACGCACACGCTTCCTGCTGTTCACATTGCCACTTCTACACACCCTTTTGCTGTCTTTGTCCGCGCCGTTGCACCTGTCGAACGCGTTAAAAAAATCCAATCGAGCTTAGTTTGGAAGAATGGCGATCACGTCCCAAGAAAGTCCGCACAGCTAACTCACGCCCTAGTGCCCTTTGGTTTGGGTTTCGAATCTCATTTCACCACGGGTAACGAGCCTGTGTTTCGGCGTTTCAGGGTGCTGGCTATATCGGTGTGCTTGCGTGCTGCGCTGTCTTTGCACAGGCTTCTGCTCAGCAGCATTCCAGATGACAGCAAAGAGTAGACTACCGGTTGTCGGCCGTTCTGTCTCTGCGGTGCTCCTGCTTGCTACGCGAATATCAAGCATCGCATGCCATTTCGCCTAATTCTATTCTTCCACAGATCCGCTTCATCTTGCATTTATTCAATCATACTGGATAAATACTGTAACCTGTATTATTAACATTTATATCTTCAGCGATCTGACTGCTTTTCTACTCCTGTACTGCAGGAACATAGATGTCTGTGAAGTGTGCTGTGTGAAAGAAATTAATCTACGAAATTGAGTATCTCATACCAGATAAGTCATATTACATCCAATGCTGTTCACCCGTCGAAATTCAACGCTGAAGCCTGCATCGTATCACGACCACAGTCACTAAACACACGGACATTGCCCATCACAAAGTCGTTCAACGGCCAACAGAATCAAAAGTGGAACGTGGAGTCACTTTCATTCAACTGTCAGCGCTATGGCTCGCTCTGCTTTCTTATTCTCAGAAATGAAGAGTATCGATAGACCAGAGAACTCAAGGGAAACATGCATGTGCATTCGTCACATTTATTCATCGATATGTGCAGATGACGAAAGCCATCTACTCTACGCCAAAATAACTCTTTCTTTTTCTTACCTTTTCCAAAATCTCTTTATCTGCAAAAGAGCCAAGTCGCCAGGAATAGTAGCACACAAGCAGACGGCTGGAATGCTTCTCTCGATAACCACAAAATCATCAAATTTGAAAATACTGCACTGGACGTGCTCCTCTTTAACAACCACAAAACGTCTTCAAATTTGAAGATACTGGATTGATAATTGTTGGTTTGGCTAAAAAAAGAAAGCAGACGGCTGGAATGCTCCTGCTCAATACCTCCCACAGCATCATCAAATTGAAGATACTTCACTGATAATTGCTGTTTTCGTTCAGAGTAAAAAACAAGAAAGCGGAAATTCCGGCTTTCGCTCGGCACAACTTTTTCTTCAAAATTTGCAGTAAAGATGCAGGGCGATCCAGCAATGACAAAAAATTACAGCAATTAGAGCAGGATGAATGCGTTGCGAATCGACATGTAGTGTGGGCGTCTATGCATCCCATTCTTTTCTATATTATGAATCCAATATTCAAATCGTCTGCCTAGACGGTATCACAGCGCAAGAAGGAATACGGTCCCGTAAGATCTCATAAATTATTTACAGGAGTGTACTCATTCCTTTATTCGCTATTTGCGCCTTATCGTCTGCCTTTATAGTATCACGGCTCGGAAGGAATACATTTTCCTGACATCTCGTAATTATCAAAAAGAGTGTACTCATCCTCTATTCACTATTTGGCCCTGCGTACCAGCTTAACAAAGGCAAATCGTGAAAATATTCTGAATCACCAGATTATCAACACCTCAAGCCATTCTACTTAAGTTCTTTCTTGATTCTTTAGAGTATTTCATCCCGCGCGTTTAATCACCCTCGTCTAAACTATCGTAAACTATAACGGGAAGTTACATTATTTAGAGAGGATATGCAGTCAATGGAGATATCAGAGGATACATCTTGAATCTTCTAGTAATTACTCTATACACATAAATCCTACCTGAACTGACTCGACCGCCGCGTCTTTTGCTAGATGTCCACACACAGTCTTCACAGTACACTGCGGCTGCTATTATCGCTGCTAAGAATTCCTAAAAACTCTCATTTCTTTTAATATAAAAGTTTAACACACTCATTTCATTTCATTTCAGCTTGTTTCTTAATCATCTTTGAATGCACACAGACTCTTTTCCAAAAATGCCGCCACTGCTAAGATTAACTAGACTCTGTGGTTATTAATGACACTTTAAACTCTGAAAATCCACTATATCAAACGGCGTTGAGCCCGTCTCCTTTTGCAAACGCATTTTTCGTTGTTCTATACAGATCAAAATGCGAGTTCTGCTCTTTGTTTGCATTTGCTATCTTGTTGCTGTGAAACTATCTTTGTATTCAGTAGGTTGCTAATCTGACCCCGGCCATAGCCTTCTGGAACTTGCTCTTGCCATTCCGAACGAACAGTGCAGCACATCGGCCCGAGCTCCTGATGTAGAAAATCTAGCAATTCATAACTCTCGAGAGGAAGCAAACGTACGAGAAAGTAAAAGTTCACTGTATCAGGGACTCCGAAGCCCCGTGTCCACTTATGAGCGATTGCCGAGACACGAAGGCGAAGTTTAAGCATAGAATGATTTAACTATTCAACAGGTCTAGTATGTAGTTAGACTGAGCAAGTCGAGAGTACACGAGCGCTACTGCTACCACGAAAACGACAGTATCTCTACTCTTGCTAGCTCGGTCCATCAGCTGAACAAACAAGTGGTCCGGAGGTTTCATGGCTGGTGCCTGCGTGCGCCGAGCCGAGCGTAGAAGATTAATCTAATAAACATTTCATCAGCTCCGAAGCTCATTTTGCGACGTCGCCGCTGTACATCACTTGTGTCGGAAGTAAGTGGAGAGATCATGGTTGTTAAACGCGCTCCGAAGATGGCATGTCAACGGTCGAACCACCTGTAGAAGAATTATATCAAACTGAATCTTGAACGTATGAACAAGAGGTATTCTACGCTTCCGCCGCAGAGCGATATTAAAGCGAGCTGAATGATGAAAGCGAGTAAACACCAAGGAGGCTCATATGAGATATAGATATGATAAAGTCGTTCTCGTAAGCGTAATATAGTGTCACGACTCCGGATAGGTCTGAGGATGCTTGCAGAAACAGATATAGTGAGCACGCGAATAATAAGGATCAGAGTGTCGGTATGAATTGCATGTATTTGGCTGTTGAATGCTGAATACAGCAGCTGGCAGCGAAGAAACGGTTCAGACCTACGTAAAGCTGTGGGGAGATTTGCAGTCGCAAAACCAGGATGACGCGTAGGCGGCAAATTGCAGAAAGTCAAAGGGTAAAACATTCTGAAACGTGAGTAGTTTACGAGCAGAGAAAGAGGAAAGAGAGGAGATGAGTAGTAGAGTGGCTAGTGCATCTTGTGTGACAATAGAAGTAATTAGTGTGTTTGGAGTAAAAAAAAAGAGGAAAATGAAGGAGACAATGTACAAGTGGTGGCCGAAGAGGAGAGATGTAAACAAACCATGAGCGAAATTGGAGCCGCAGTCGTGGATGCTACTCCAAGCTGAGCGCGATGCACGAGCTAGTGTGCTGGTATGTAGTGTATTACAGTAGTAAATAACAGCGATGTATTTTGGTGCAATGTGAATGTACAGTGAAAGCAGTATCGCAAGAGCAGACAGAATACCTGCGAACGCGGACTGGATGCTGCTGGCTCAGGGGAGCGAGCAGCCCAAAATAAGGTTAACGGGCCGCGACATGCACGCCGTCGATCTGTTTTTCCTGTACTTGTGTGTCTGTTGATGCTGCTGCTGAAGCTGAAGCTGTTGCTGCTGTTGCTGCTGCTGCGTCAAGCGCAGACAAGCACAAGACAACCGCGATAGAAAAAACACACGCAAGAAACAGCAGAGAAACGGATGGAACGAAAACTCCGAAACGGACGGGACAGAACTGGAAACGTGCACTGCTCTGCTGCCTCCAGCGCACTGCGCACACCCGCCCAGCGGACCGCCCAGCGCTGGCGGGCGCTGCCTGCCGGTCCACTATCTGCGCTGGAGCAAGCCGAGCAGCCGTAGTCGCAGCAGTCGCGGCAGTCGCAGCATCGCAGCGCGCACACCGCTGCCCAGCGAGCGCAGCGCGGCACAAGGTTCGTGTCGATACGACACGCCCGACACGCTACGCTAGCGCGTCGAGGTGGCCCGAGAACAGCCGCGTCGGTCGCGTCGGGGAGTCCTTTCGCGCTGTGTCGCTACCGGATTGTTCCTGCGCTGGCTTCTCCTGGCTGCCACCGCGCAATCGCTCACACGCTCGCGATGCTCCGCTGAGCTCTTTAATCGTCCTGGCTGCCGCCCCTGCCTCGCTCGCCCCCGCCGTCGCCCGCTCCGCCTCGCTTTTCACTCTGTCGTGCCTTCTTCGTTCTCCGCCGGCTCCGTCCGCACCCGGCATCGCCGCCATGTCCGACAGAAACTCTGCAGCAGACCGCAACCGATATTACTACTCGCAGCAGCAGCAGCAGCAGCAGCAACAGCAGCCTGCACAGCAACACCCGTTCTACGCTTCCTCCCTCGCATACCAAATGCAACCCCATCACAGTCAGCTCCTCGAACAGGCCGGCCCCTACGCTGCTGGTACACTCTGCTCAATCCATCCCAGATCTCCTACCGCGCTAACTCATACAAAAAGAAACAGAAGACATCTCCTCCACCCGCCTGCCCTCCATCCAGGCCCTCCTCACGACCACCTCTTCCGCATCCTCCAGCTCGACCTCGATCTCGACCGCGCCCGCCGCGACCCCGGTCTCCTCCTCAGACTCCTCCGCCTCCTCGGTCCCCGCCCAATCCACTCCCTCCTCGCAGGCCTCTGCCCCCGCCAAAGCACCGCCTCCAGCATCCCCGGGCCGCGCAAACGCATCCCCGCTGTCGGCCCCCGTCGGCTCCGTCACACCAACCCTGCGGACCACCCCGGCACCAGGCTACATCGCAGACAGCACTCCGTCCGAGCCAAAGTCGCAGTACCCGGCGCCCTCCTACCCCCAGCGCATGCCCTCGCACGTCGCCTATCAACAGCAGTACCAGCAGCAGCAGCCGCAGCCTACCTCGCAGTACTACTCCCCTCCGACTTCATCATACGCGCCTTCGCAAACCGCCGCCTACCCTCCCCAACCGCCACAGCAGCAGCCGCAGCAACAGCAGCAACAGCAACAACCACAACAGTACTTTTCCTCATACATGTACACCCAACATCATCCGCAGCCCGCCATAAACCCCTACTACTACCCCTACGCTGCCTCCAACTCCTCGACCACCTCGTCCGCGTCCACCCCGCAAGGCCCGAGCTATCCACCGCCGACCCTCCTCTCCGGGCACCAGCAGCCGATCAAGCCCAAGCGCAAGCGCGCAACCCCGTTCCAAGCCACCCGTCTCGAGGAAATCCTCCAGCAGACCCATTTCCCGTCTACCGAGCAACGGCTGGAGCTTGCGCGGGAACTGGGGATGACGCCGAGGACTGTCCAGATTTGGTTTCAGAATCGCAGACAGGCGCATCGCGCAGAGCGAAAGAGACGGGTATCTCCTGGAGGAGAGCAGCTCGAAGGCAGGTCTGGCGAGGAGGACGAGCTATCCGCCGACGGTCTATAGTCATTGAAAAAGAGCCCTGACCAGAGACTGAATGTACAATAAAACACACTCTTGCATAATCCAGACTTCATTATATGCAGAGTGATCATCTTAAGGACCTCCCTACATCTCTTGCTATAGGCATCTCATCGATCATCTGCTCATTGCAGCATCTAAGCGGAGGAAAATCGCATGAAATACAAAAAGTCCTTTCTCTTGTGTATACTTTACAATCATTTAATTGCTGTGTTTGCGTGGACCAGATTCGCGTTTTTTTTTATTGGCATTTCGGTGTTTTCTGCTTTTTTTTTCTAATCATTCTCAGCTGATGATCCGCTATGTATGTATGTGTGTATGTTATTTTATGATAAATATTATATTTCATAGATGGGTTGTCGTATTTCGATATGAAGTAGTAGCAAAGTTCTTTTTGCGAGTTGTATGGCTCTGATCTTGGTTTTATGTCTGTAGAAGATTGCGGATGCTTCCTCTGAGGAAATGTATCATAAGGAAAAGTGTATGTGGATAAATGAATGAAATTCCAGTATCGAACTAAATTCTGCCGTAATTGAGATACATCACTGTGAACAAACGCCAGTTTCTACTCACATAGCTCATAGGAGTCTGCTGATTTAGACAGATGCAAGGAACTATTTTCAATACAAGAGCAGATAGCACAGCGAACGGCAAATACGAACGATAGAGCACGTGAAATATCCCATACTAGAGTTAAGATTAAGGGAAACTGTTTGATATGCAGAGCGAAGTGCGAAAAAAGCACCGCGGATCCACGGCGTCCTTTCCATGTGTCTCTGGATGCTGGATCAAGTCGCGAAAGTGGTTTATATAGAGACATTATCTCAAACCAGAGCGAGGTCACAAAATCATCGACCGCCCGAGATTTGCAGACATCGCTTACACGACCGGATTCTATCCAGCGAAGGAAGCACGGGTTGAGTTCTACGGTTTCTGCCCAGCTTTTTTTTCTTTTTTTTTTTCTATTTTTTTTATATATATTTTCTGAAAAAGGGAACTGCGCGGATGGTGACGAGCGCGAGTGATCTTCGAGCTCGAGATGCCTGCATCCGGATGGATTGCTTTCCGGCTACCGAGGTCCTGGCTGTGGACGGCAAGCGCAGCAAGGGCAGAGTTAGCGAAGAGAGTCAGGTGAAGATGTCACTTGGTGAACATAATTGGACAGCCTGGTCCGTACGTCATCGTAGCCTCCTCCCCCATTCTCCAGCTCCTGCTCTACAGTCCACCCCGACGTCTGCAAGAGCTATCTCCGACACGCCTGTCGTCGCCACACTGCTCCGCAGTCCTCTCGAGCCCAGGAGCTACTCGTTTTGTTCGGGCAACACGGATACAAAAATGCGGGTGGCCGCCAGCAAACTCCGAAGATAACAATCGGACTTTTCGCCCTCGCTTAGCTGAAATGAAACCACTCCTGCAGCGCCCATTCCGCCCTTTGCCTGCCTGCTATCTCGACTATGCTCACTACCGATCCACGGCTGCGTCTCGTCTCGTCTCGTCTCGTTAATCGCCGATGACGCCGCCAGCCCTTGCCCATTTCCCTTCTTCCTTCGGTCGGCTCGCTGGTTCGGATTTTCGTTTGAGTTTCATTGAAAGGGTGCACCAAGCCGAGCTGCGCGGTTTTAGGTTGTCGAGACAGTTGGGTGGGATGCAAATGCGAAGCGGACACCGCCTGCGAATTCTGGATAGAAGCGGCGGTCCACTCGAGAGCGCTGCTGTGTGCAGTCTGCAGTCCTCGCTGGAAGCAGACCCCAACCAGGCGTCTGCAGTGCGGTGAAGGACCTCGCCGACGTGGCCTTTCGCCGAATTCGTTCACCGTCTACTATTGACTCACTTACAAAACCTGTAAAGTTACCCAGTCTCTCGCTGCTCAGCACAGGTCCTCGCGGACGATTGAAGAGCATAGCGAGTCTGGGCAGTGGAATAGAATTACTCCGTCTTGTATAGATGGCCGCGGCCGTGGCTGATGCTTTCGGGGTCTTTTGTTGGCGATACTTTAGCCATGAGATATCTGCAGCACACTGAGTAAGCAGCATACTGAGTGAAGAGCATTCAACCGGCAGTATAATCTCAGCGTCGTGAACTGGTGTTTACGTATCAATCTATAACCAGGAATCATCACACTGGCACTTCGATAGCAGGAAAACACCCACATCCCAACACGGCCATGACATAATAATAACATGCCTCCTCGACTCGATGCATAACTGAAATCCAACGATCTGAGATCTTGCACCGATCCTGTTCATCAGACTCCCCCTCCCCCCCGCTGCTCTTGTTTTAGCTGGCATGAGACGTGCTCACTTCTCGTTTTAGCTGTCATGAAATGCCTTCGCTTCTCGGTTATTATGCTCCTTTATTTATTTTATTCTGGATCAAGTCACATCTCAGATTTCTGGGCTTTACCTTGCACGTTTAGACAATGTGACTACCGGCGCCAATAGATAATTTAACTGCACGTATATGACTGACTATGCGGGCTCTTCTACTCTGGGCTTCCTAACCACGATTCGCAGTAATTCCAGGTGTGCTATTCAGCCTACTGGAACCATGTGATACCCGATTGTTTATGTATCGAGTGAGCATGAAGGAATGATAAAAGCCTGTAACTTGCATTATCCTCCCACTCAATTAACCTTCACTGAGACTACAACTAAGAAGTTAACTAAGCGAAATCCCAAGCGCACACCTTCTTTCTTGGGCAAGCGCGCGCACGCATGCGCATCCTTCGCGACTGTAATTGACTTTTGTTTGCAATATCTTCCAGAGTGTGCGTGTTTCAAGAATTCAGAAGCAGAGCAGGAAAACTGTTGGGGGGGCGGATTGCCGGATATGTTCAGGATAGTTTAGCTGTCGAGGGGGGCTTTTTGATGCAGCACCGATTCGTTTGACTTTGTTTATCATTTCAGAATCGTAATTCAGTTTTTTTTTAGTTATTTAATATAATTGTAAGCAAGCATCGCAGCAACCGTTAATTGTCAATTGACAGGCCTCGCTGGATTTCCTGTCTGCAGCATCCAGCAAAGACCACCTCGAGGACCCACACCCCTCTTCCCATTCTACAGACTGTAATATATAATAGGATGTTTAAGCGATCTTGGGTCTCTGCCGGCTTTTTCTGAATTCAAGGGATTTGCCGGGTGCAGCTTGTAAACGTGGCGAGTTGAAGGTGTTTGGATATGCGAAATTATCCGAAATCAACCGTTTCAATTCATGCTCTACTGCCAAACCGCCAATCCTCGCAATGAAAACACCAGTCTGGTCTCCTCTGATATGAGTTCTAGCCACTATTTGATTTCAGTTATCAACTACTCTCCTGCAGAAACCGTTGAGATTTGCGCTTTTCACGAATCGAGGTGCATGCTGGGGAGGGGGGCATCTTTCGGGATTTGAAAAGTTAAACTTCAAACGAGATTGAAATTGAGCATGTAAACAATAGAATTGTTTAGCTTTACAATTAAATCTATGCCTGCGTGAGAGTTACACGTACGTGATTAAATGAACGTGAGTAACTTTATATACACTCAAATGTAAAAGATAAAGGTTTTATTCGTTGACAGCGCCGAATCTCCCAAATCCTATTACCAATAAGCCAGCCAAAGACGTTTAAACATAACAGCGCCCTTTCCGAGACTCTTTTCTAATTTGTCTCTTGTTTTTGGCTGCTTAATGATCCTCCTCACATGACGAACGTGAAATACCGTTGCGGGAAAACGGCCTACCGGGAATTTCGTGCTCGCGCTTGAGAGCTTAACGGTGATCAGCAGGATTTGGAGTATGATCACTAGAGGAGCGAAAGACAGGTTCTTGAGACTTGAGGACAATTCTAGTATGTGTGTGTAGGAACAATCATAAATCAGCTTGCTATAGGAAGTACGGAAGAATCTGATAGTGACTCTCTCGCGCTCCTCGCTCTTTTAGTCCCTGACTCTGAGAATACAGAAGCGCGGCCCAAAATAGAACAACTTTGTCCGTGTGATTATACCCGTTTAGTATGATGAAAGGAGGGAAAACTATGGCAGCAGCAGCAGCGCGTTGGCTTTGCAAAGAGGAAACGCACAGGGAAAAAGTAAGACTTGGCGCTGTCCCTGTCCCAGATTGCAAAAGCCGAGAGGAGCAAAAGGCAAGCTGGAGAAGGACAGTAGAATAACCAGAGATTTATCGCGACATTGCGTTAGCGGTACCCGGGTTATGCTTATTGCGTTTCGTATTGCTCTGATATAGCTCTGGATTCAATTGATCTAATCCACCGTGTCTCAGGTGCCGGTTGCACAGGTCAGCTGCAGTTAGGGACACGTGCTGACTGCAAAGCGACTATGCTATCACTCAACTACATTCAACTGCACCGTAACCATTCAACATACAGTACACAGTACAAATAGTCATAGTGCAGTATAGAATGCAACTTGTTAATACAGCAAGAGAATCTTCGCAATTCCCACAAACTCAAACCCCCAGTAGACTTCACGCTTGCCTCAACCCAGCCTAGCCTATCCGCTTCGACACAAACTTTAATATTGAAGGCATTCTAACCCATTTCGGAGTCTTCTAGATGGGTCAAAAGGTCGCATTCGGTGTCTGTTTCGACACGCGCGAACTGCGCCTCGATGTTGGCCTTTTTTCTCGAAAAGAGAAACAAATAATAGATTTATATCGTGTTATGCATTAGAGTGTTTACTCAGAGTAGAGACCAGTGTAGAGAGCGAGGGCAGGTTGGCAGCGTGAGCGTAGAAGAGTACGAAAACAAGCTGAGCAGACAATATTGTGAATATGAATGGTTATTGTGATATTAGCAATAGAATACTGTACTGAGAAAGATACCTGGAGTGATCCCCAAGCGCTGATAGTATACTGATAGCGGACACTGACAGCGAATACTGATAGTGAGCACTGATAGCGAGCACTGGCCGTTAACAGAGCAGTTGCACTGGTACGTTGCTGCTCTATATATCCACATCATCCAACATCTTCTTGTAAACATGCCATACAATCAACTTGCAATAGCTCAAAAAGAGTAATCACGAGAGCATTGAAAACAAAAAAGAGAATTGACAGAGTGGGACAGATAAGGATTGCGAAATCTGGACGAGGGTCTGCGCTGCGAAAATCTTGCGAATTGCGATATTTGGCGGTCAATTGATGACTGAGGACTTCACCTGGCAGTCGTAAATCGCTGCATGATATTGCTGAGAGAGTAAATAAAGAAGGAAAAGAAGAGCAGTAAATAGTAGTCAAAGAAAAAAGAGCCAAAGATGAACCGCCGGCTCCGTGTGCATCCACTCGCAAAACACAGATCAGCACACACACAACACATCATCAAATACCAGCCATAGAATCCACAGCAGTAAAATACAGCACCGTTATCAATTAATCACCGTCAAACCGAGAAATGAAGAATTGAGACCGGAGAGCGGTTAGCCGAGTTGCGAGCAGCGTCTCTCAGAGCGGCAGCTGGCGGAATTATAATTAGCAGAAAGCGAACAGCAAAGAGCAGAAGGACTGCTGGCTGGATTGTCGCCGGGTACTGTCCTGCGGTAGAGTTGTGGGGGGGTATCGACTCCGGTGGTACTCTATAGCAGAGCACAGTGCATGTCTATACATGTCATTGGTATTAACAGGCACAGAGCCAATACTGAATACTGAATACCAAACAACGAATACTGATAATGCACATAAACACAGACAGAGCAGAGTGCATGTGCACTTTCGCGAATTCACCCCTCTGATATCCACCAGGACTCCAAGATACGGCTTCCCTGCCTGTGCTGCTCTGCAGTGTCTGCACTCTGCCACACTGATATCTGCAGTCTTCACCTCGCAGACTCGCCATTCCCGCGCTCGTCCATCCGCCCGCCTCGCCGGCCAGAAATTCCGAAATCAAGCCAGCACAGTCCTTGATCGTCCTGGATTCTCGCAAACTCCGACGGTGGTTCAAGGTTCGAGTCGCGTCACGCTGCGTCTGCTGTGTCTCCACAACTGCCGCTTTTCGGCGTCTCTTTCTGGAAGCTTTCAGCGCTGTCGGCGATCCTGCTTCCTAGTCGTCGTCTTCCAGACAGGCGACGCCAGTCCTGCGCTCGCGTCGCTGCTCCGTCCATCCTCAACACTTCTTCGACATATCCCCAACCCACCCAGCCCTTCCCGACTCAACACAGCCCAACCGCTCCTGCTCGCCTTCCCGTCTCGCTCGCATAGCGCGCTCTCGGCTCGCGCTATCAAGGTGGGCCGGATGTCTAATCCGGTGCGGCTCCCGCATCACCACCACCTCCTTCCGCTCTCAAGGCGCTGTTAATGCCAGCAGATAGAACAGTAGATACACAGTAAACAGACAGAATATCGCAGAGAAAGCGCGTGCAAGGAGCAGCATCTGCGGGGAAACGCGGGTTGGAGAAACGCGGGTGATCAAAGTGACAGAAATCGGCGCGAATCAAAGTCGCTCTGGATTTCGCGACTCGGCTAACTTTCCTGCTCCACTGTCCTCTCTATCCACTCTCCACTCCACTCTCCTCTACTCTACTATGCTATCAGTTTACTACTCTATTAACTACACGCTAAACACAAACACAAGAAAACGGTACACTACTCCAAAGGCGCCGTCTCCCGTCTCAACCACCCAAGCGTGTACTCATCCCCCTTCAAATACCCACTCGTCTTTGCGTACACCTCCGCATGATACTCGTTCAGCCACGCCTTCTCCTCCGCATCCAGCATCGCCTCCACAATCAGCTTCCGACACATCGGCACCATCGTCACCGTCTCAAACCCGTAATACTTCTTGTCGCCAAAGTTATGCGCAGTCTTCTTCTCGACTACTAATACAACGTTCTCAATCCGAATTCCATACTGACCGTCTTCATAGTACCCTGGCTCGTTCGAAATCAGCATCCCAACCTCTAACGGCACCTCATTATACTGCATCCGTGTCCCAATCCCAATAGGCCCTTCATGAACATTAAGAAAACTGCCAACCCCATGTCCAGTGCCGTGGCGGTAATCTAATCCTTCGCGCCATAAATACTGCCGCGCAAGAATATCGAGAATGAAACCGCTCGACCCTTTAGGAAAGACTGCGCGTGCGACCGCAATATGCCCTTTCAGCACAAGTGTATATGACTTCTTCTCTTCTTCAGACGGAGTTCCATAGTGCAGCGTGCGTGTCGAATCAGTCGTTCCATCCCTACCAATTAGCGTATTCCTCTCCCTAGTTGCAACAGGTACTTACAAGAACTGCGCGCCAGAATCGCAAAGATAGATAAGCTCCTTCTTCACCATCGCACACGTCTCTTTCTCTGGCTGATAGTGGATAATCGCGCCATTAGATCCAGCTGATGAAATCGTAGGAAACGAAAGGCCTACGAAATCCTTCTGCACTCTACTCACAGTTAGCTTGCCCTTACACGCACAACAGCGCAGTACTCACGATCGAAACTCCTCAAGCTTATCAGCGACTTGAACCTCGTCATATGATGCTCCGCTGGCAAGAACCTTCTCTAACCACGCAAAATACTGAATCTGCGCAACGCCATCCTTCACATGCGCATTTCGCATTCCTTCAACCTCAGTCGGATTCTTCACCGCTTTTGCTGCTTCAATCGGCGCTGACTTCAGCGTACTGAGTTTCTCGTCGCCAATCGACTTGGTCAACGCCCAGGACGCGCTGGATGTTACCAGCACCTTCAGATCTGTAGTCGCAGTAGACACGCCAAAGGTCTTGACATCTTCGAAAATCGCCTGATACGGCTTCAGTGTCACTACTTCACCGAGATGCACACGCGCTTCGTCAGTGATCTTATCCTCGTCAATGTACAAAATCGCTTCTGTCGGAGTCACAAACGCGTACGAAAAGAACACCGGGTTGAACGGAATACTATCTCGGTTAGTACTTCACAACCACGCTCTTAAGAGAAATACGTACTCGTTTCCTCGCAGGTTGAACAACCACGCAATCTCATCCAGCATCGATATAATCAACCCAGAACCCTTCTGCTTCTCAATCTCCTTGCGAATATCAGTCAACTTGTCTTCAAATGGCTTTCCCGCATACTCCAATCCCAGCACACGAAGTGGTTCCTTTGGCCGCATCGGCTGCGCTGTCCAGACCATGTCAACCAAGTTCATGTCCATGCCAATTAAATCACCGCCCTTGCGTCCTTTGAGCTTCTCGGAAAGAACCTTTGCCTGTGCTGCGGTCAACAACGTGGCATCAACGCCCACGTTCTTGCCGCCTTCCGCCTCTCTCAACACCCACTCCTGCCATGTAGGAACGTCCGGCAGACCCTGCTTGAGCAGCTCCCAATTCCCATCCAGTTCCTGCTCAGCCTGCAAAAAGTACCGTCCGTCTGTTGCCAGCGCAGCTTTGGTCGCAGAGACAACCGCGCAGCCAGCTGATCCGGTGAAGCCAGACACGAACGCGCGACGAGCGTCCACTGGCGCAATGTACTCGCTCTGATGCGAGTCCTCCGACGGCACAACTATTTAGTCAGCATATTGCTATCTCAACTAAAGGAGAACACGCACCGTAAATATCAACATTATGCTGGCTCATCAGCCGGCGCAGATCCGCCAAAATCCTCGTCGTGTCCGCCCGAACTGCCGCAATCGAGGCCATTGATCGTGTGAAAAACTGTCGCGAAACTGCTTGCGTGAGTCCTGCCGCTGCTAATACCATAAAACCCAGCTAAAAACAGAGCTGGTTCTGGCGCGAAACTGCTGTTCTGTTCTGTGCCTGAGTGTGGTGATGGCGGAGCACGAGTGGTCAGATAACAGAAGGGCGTCCTGGGGTTAAGGGTTGTTCTCCGCAATCCGATTTGTAAGCTATTTATAATATTACATTTCCATGGAATTAGTACGCCGTATTCATATTCTATTTGTAACTGTGTGAGTAGGTGAGAGCGAGTGAGAATAAGTAAGAACGGGTTGCATCAGTATCCTATATCCGACCAGACGGATCCTGATAACCGAATGATGATATATGATGATATATGGATAGTATACTAATCCATCACGTTCGAAAGCGCCTTCTCCTGCGTCTTCAAATACTGCCTCAACGACTGCACAGCAACGATCTGGTCCAAATCGTCGCTCTCTCCCACACTCAACCCATGCTGCAACAACTCAAACGCCTCCTTGTACTTCTTATCCGCGATATTCTGCTCCAACTCCTCAGAAATCTTCTTCAAACTCTCAATCTGATCCAGAATATCAAGCATCTCGCGATACTTATACGCTCGCTCAACTAACCCGCGCATCTGTGCCTGCTTCGCAATCGTGTGCTGCTTCGCTTTCATTAACGTCTCGCGTGTTTCGCGGACTCGTGCTTCAGAGTCTGCGATGCTCTGCGACACGTTCTTGAACGCTGATATCGAGTTGTTGATCTCGTTGTAACGGTCCTTTGCCATCGTCTGCATTATTGTCTCTAGTTGCGACGACAAGTCTTCAAAGTCAGCGTACTCTCCTGATCGACCAACGGAACTGTTGTCCATTAAATCAAGAGCAACCGCGACTGAGTTGCAGTCCTCGTTCATTAAATCGCCCCAGTCTCGTGCCACAAACTTCAGTATGTCTATATATATGTTAGCTCTTACCCAGAAAATAACCAATACTGAAACACACCATTCACATCATGAGAAGCTGTTGATACTCTGTAATCTTTCGCAGGCTGCTCATTATACGACTTTGCCTGATCGTGGGCATTCTTGCGCTGGGTAAACGCAGCATATGGGTTCTCTGCTGGTGAGGTCGACGGAGGCGGATCGCGAGGATCAACGTACCGCGCCTGTGTCGCTGAGGATTGCTGTAATTGCCGGTCGCGGCTCTGAAGTGGTGGATTCTGAAGAGGAGGATTTTGAAGTGGCGGCTGAGCAGCTTTGGCTTCGTGCAATGAGTCGTTCGTGAGTTTACGCGGCAATGACGGAATCTCGGGAGCGGTATCCTGCCGCGACAATTTTGGCAGCTCAGGCACAGGGTCATTCTGTGTTGTGCGCATTGTTCGAATACTTCTGGACTTGCGCAGCGGGATAGGCGGAGTCGCTTCAGACCGAGATGACTTTTCAGATGCTCGCGAACTTGACGACGAGACGGACGTTTTGCTGCCATTATTCACCGTCACGTAGGGCAATGATGAAGAATCAGCACTAGACTGCTGAAATGCAGGCTGTTTCTGAGTAACATAGGGACTTCGCGAAGCAGTCGATGTCTGAGGCGGACTGGATCTTGATTTCTGCGCAGGCGGTGAGATCGTGCTGTACGGCGATCGCAAACTATACACATCTGGTTCCTTTGAAGAATGAGCAGGCGCACGAGGAGGCATCTGGTCTGATGATGAGTATGGATTGCGGCTGCTTGGGGGTGGTTGCTGCTGCTGCTTTGACGCGTCGAGGCTGCTGTACGGAGACTGCGACGGCTTTGACGCAGACGTGGTCACATACGGACTCCGCGCAGCGCCTGAAGAAGACGTGTTTCCTGCGTAAGAAGCATTCGCGTACGGAGAAGAAGCCTTTGAGCCCAAATCAGCCGACATTGGATGTGGTGAAGGCTGAGCATTCGAAGGGGCGGACGAGTACAGCGACTTGCTTGACGCGTAGGGATTGTAGGGGCTTTCCTGTGATTGATTCTGTTTTCTAGAGGAATACATCTCTGATCTTATCTATTCTTCTGCTCAGATTCGTAAACATCTGTAAACACGTGTAAACAATACTGTGCGGATGTGTGAATTGAATGTTGATACAAACCACTTATGCGCACACTTTGAGTTCACAGCACTAAAGTAAATACTTCAATCTCTTTGTTCTTGTTCTTCTTCTACTATTCCACTCTGACGATATCAGACTCGTTCAGTATTATCTAGACTATCTAGAATCTAGAGTATACTAACGGAGAAAGTTCAGGCAGCAGTCTGAACTGCCATGTCAGATCTTCCCAGGTGTGTTTATATCTTATCGTTTCGTATCATATCAACAATCAAGCATTCTAATCCAACAATATCAGATGGCTCATAGCCACAACTGGCTTCTTCGCAGTCTCCGCAGCAATTACTTCTCTCTTCTCAATCTACATGCATGCAAGAAACTACCGCAAACCGCTCCTCCAGCGCTTCGTCGTTCGCATCCAGTTCCTCATCCCAATCTACGCGCTCGCATGCTGGTTCAGCCTGGCTTCGCACAAACTGGCAATGTTCTTTGATCCGATCAGAGATATCTACGAGGCCTTTGTTATTTACCAGTTTTTGTGGTTGTTAACAAATTTCCTCGGCGGCGAGAGAAACGTCATCGTGATGATGTCCGGACAACCGCCTCGCGAACACTTGTTTCCTCCTTTTCGACGCATCTTTCCAAAGATCGATATCTCGGACCCACATGACTTTTTGGCAATAAAGCGCGGTGTACTGCAATACGCATGGGCAAAGCCGGTTTTTTCTATTCTCGCTTTTCTTATGAAATCGCTCGACATCTACAAAGAAGGATACATTTCTCTTACATCCGGTTACTTCTGGCTCGGTATTCTTTACAACATCTCTGTCTCTCTGTCACTTTATTGCCTTGCTTTGTTTTGGATGTGCCTGGCAACACCACTGCAGCCATTTAGACCAGTCCCGAAATTCCTGTGCATCAAACTGATCTTGTTCGCATCCTACTGGCAAGGCGTCACCTTATCAATCCTCGTCCTTCTCGGGGTAATCAAAGACGTGGGATACTACACTCCGAACAACGTTGCGCATGTTGTCCAAAACAGTCTAATGTGCGTTGAGATGCTGTTTTTCGCATTCGGTCATTGGTCTGCCTTTAGCTGGAAAGATTATGAAGATAATAGTATCGGATCCGCACGGTTACCTGTCTTTTACGCCTTGCGCGATGCATTCGGGTTACTTGACATTATCGAAGACTTAAAAGATACCCTTCGCGGCGAGCAATATCAATACAGATTCTTCGACTCTGCAGGAGCTATCGAACATCCCGATTCTACAGCACGATTAGCTAGATTAAGAGAAGGACTGCGATATCAGCATGGCGGAGCTGCGAAATATTGGCTCCCAACGCCAAGTGCGCATCAAAGAACAGGAATCTTGGGAAATTGGATGAGCGGATTAACAGACATAGTCGGATCTACTAGTACTCATGGCCGGATTGCGTTACCTACCAATGACGACAACATTCGCTCAGACAACAATCCCTCGATTTCCGAAGAACCATGGCAGCTCGACCAAGAAACTGAAGATATCTTTAAACTGGCTAAAGCAATGGAATACGGCGACTACAACTACCCTGTCGTCACTGTCAACGAATCACTTCATTACACGCCGCTAAACAAAAAAGTCTTGCCAAATAGAATCCATGACTATCCAATGCATTATTCTTGGGGCAGGTCGAGTAGTGCTGGAAGCAGTCGTTCTGCTTCAGTTGATAACTCGAAGCAAACGAGTGCGAGCATTTCAAATCTTGTTGATTTGGAGATGCAGGATACTACAACCATGTCCGATAACCAGTCTTCTCAATTTACGCAGTCTTCTCAGTCTGGATTTCATTCTTCTGATTAATCATTTTCGCTTTAATATCATGCTTTTATTTCATTAATTCATTTCATCATTTTGTATTTCATCAATTTTCTTTTTGCCTTCAAGTGATTTTTCATACGCATCGGAATTTACGTGGTTTTTTTTTATGGATATTTGGGATTCTTTTTATGAGTTTACGGAGCACAATTTTGCACGCAGGTTGCATAATTATGGTATAAATATATTTTTACATTTCTTATTAGACATAATAATAACTTAATTGCGTATAAACAACATATAACAAAAGCCAACACCAAACCTCATGAACCAGCCAAATATACGAAACTAAACCCTTTCAATGCGCCATACATTATCCAATTGCTTCACAGTCGAAGAAGAGCTCGCATCTTCAACAGTCATTCCGATCCCTTCTGCGCGACCACCGCCGTACCAGATCAAACCGGCACGGCACTCGCTGCCTCGTTCTTCGCCGATGATCCAGCGAGTAGAGTCGCGGGTCCAGACTTCTGACTCCATCCACTTGTTGATAGAGTCGAGCGTGTGAAGCCATTTGTCAATCGGTCCTTCGAGCGGTTTGACGAAACGGGCTATTGTGACGTGCGCCGAGGGGAAGTGATATCGACTGTCAACGGTGACGCCAGCCTTCTTTTGCACAATATCGCAGAGATCGCGACGGTAGTGCTGGTATGTGTACCATTCTAGGGGATTCTCGCCATTGGGAGTGTCTTCTTCCTCGGGGATGAAGCTGAGCGCGAGGGCATTTTGGTCGAAGCTCAGAATCGGCTTGACGAGAGCCGGAGCGGGCTTCGGACCAAGCAGCTGCCCAAGATGGGGATGCAGCTTTGAAAGAACGGAATTGACATAGGAGTCCGGCTTGCTATGGACGATCTCGAGCGCGGTCATGTGCAGACAGTTCTGGGGCATGCACCACACATCAGGTTCGACCTCGAGCAGCCGTCGCTGCACGTCTGCGATCAGTTGTCTGACTGCGAGCGGCGGCCGACACCAGATCGAGATGCAGTTGCGCGGATCAAACTCAGGCGGTTGATTTTCAAGAACAAGACCTCGCAGAATTGGATCAGGACAGACTGCGCCGGACGCGAGTATGAGTTCGCGACGCTCGCAGTTGCGACGTCGCCGGTGCTTTTCGTATGCGTCGATGAGCTGGCGCGGGCTGTTGTGCAGCTCAAGAAAGGCTGCAAAGGTGTTTGTGTATTTGAGCTCGCAGGTTGTGCTCAGAACGACCGTGCTTGTCTTTAAAGAAGGCTCTGGTGGTGCAGAAAGAGTGGTAATGGTTGTTGTTGAGCTGGAGACGTAGGATCGCGTGCGCATCGCGTGCTGGCTGCGCACAGGCAGAGTAGTTGTCATTGTATTGAATAATTGTTGAGTGCAGTTTGCAGAATAGAATAATACTTGAATTTTTCTTTTGTTTATGAAAGAGGCAAACGAGTGTCAGTATATCTAAGACGAGCAGTTAGCAAGTCGAGGCGAGACAACACAACGAAACCGCCAGAACTTCGCCAAACAATGCCAGGCTTTCACTAAACACAACTAATACCCACCCTTTCTTATCTTCTCTCTATTCTTCTATTCTTCTATTTTTCCTGTGTCTCAAAGTCCTCTTTCTTCGCTTCTCAACGGTTATCTAGATCTTCGATGGCTGCAGCACGGCGCCGCCCTGAACGGCGTGATCGTCGTCAGAACCCAAACCCTTTACTCCCAATTCTTGCCAAATCTGGATTAGCAGCTGTTGCCAGATTTCTTTATTGGGCAAATTACAAAGACAAGCTCTAAGTGCTTACTTGCAATATCGTACATGTATTCAGCTCCAAAACACCTCTAATCTTACAATTGCCTACAATGTGCCGCTGTAAAGGATTCCATCGTCCAAAATTCCCAGCCAGCCAGTAACAATTTCAGTGTAGTCCTCCCAGCCCACGTCCTGCTCGCGTCTTCGTGCCAGCTTGTCTTCGATCGCAGCTTCAATCGCAGTCTCGCGTTTCCTGAAAACATCATTGAGAGTAACGAGATCGACTTCAGGAACCTTCGGAACCGGAATTCGGATCGGTGTTGCGTCGGTTGATATCTGTTTCTTCTTTCTCGTGACCAGCTCGTCGTCGTCGCCTTTGATCCCGAGCTTGCGCTTCAGGTCCTTGAGCATGCTCCGCTGCTTGAATGCGTCCCATTCAAGCTGCAGTAGGTCTCTGCGCAAAGCCTCGCGTCGCAAAACCATCTCTGTGAGCGTCCGCGCAGCCTCCATTTCGGTCCGCAAACGTCGCAGCTTCTCTGAGCTCTGTGTGTCGGAGCGACGCGTCTTGCGCACCTGTCGGAACTCTCGTCGTCTGAAGCAGGTGTACGGATCCGAGTCTTCCTTTTCGCCTTCTTCAAACTTGAGAGTGTACATGATCGGCTTGCCTTGCCGTTCTATCCGCCGTGATCTCCAATGCGGGTAGATCATCTTTGCGTAGCTCAGATATATCGGAAGATTGAACTCCTTGAACGCGCTCTCGAGCTCCTCGAACGAGAGGATCTGCGAGACGTCTGTTGACAAAAACGGTTGTCGTTCGGCAATTGCGTTCTCGAACTGCTGGATAATCAGCTCGAACATGTCTTCCGAGCACTTCTGCGACGCCGAGCGCTTCGTCGAGTTCATCTTTTCGAGGAACTCAAAGTCAACCTCGTCTAAACAGTACGGACACCCGCTCGTGTCCTCGACAGTGGACGAGAACCTGATGTACGTCGACGGCTCGGAGAACTTCCTAGTGTAGTATTTCGAATATCCATCAAAGACCTTCGATGCGTCCGGCGTGGGAATGTATATCTGCTCCACTTTCGCACCCGAAGCAGCAGCTATCGAGGCATTGATGGCCGCCTGGAGATGGTGTTCCTACATTTGCAAGATATTAGCTAATCATTCTCACAGCCAGGGGGATTTGCAAATTTTCACACCTCTTCCTCGCCCTTTTCGACGCCAGTTTCGATCTGCTGGATCTCTCGCTGCTGCTCCTCATCCAGATCCGAGATATCAGACTGCTTAAGAATAAGCAGTGGCTGTTTGACTGAGATTTTCCGCTGGCGGAAGCGGGCAGAGCCGGTCTGTTTCATGGGTGGCGAATTTGTCTTTCAGTCACAGTAGGCCACAGCTTTAGGAGACGAGGACGCGCATGCGAGCCGGATTATTGTAAACACACTGCCCAAACAGGAAATCAGTACATTCTCAGCGGATCGGTGGAATCTGTTTGTTGGACAGCAATTGCTTTGACGCAGAACTATTGTTGTTGTTGTTTGTTGGACGAGTGCTGCGTCGCAGACTGTGCCCTGTTGTGATAGTCACTTAAGCACCCTTGCCCTGATGCTAGTAATGAATTAGTAATTGCGCATGTAATAAGGGCTTTGTACGATTCTGGAATCAGGGGCTCAAACCTGGCAATCAAGCGTGTTTCAAGGACGCACTTATCCTTGATATCTGCTTACTCCTAGCTACTTATCGCTGCTATATTATTCTGCTACTCTGGATATCTACTGTCTATTTCACTATAACAGCATCAGCACTTGGAATACAATACAACACAATCAGAATAAATCATGGAAGTCATCAAAAAAGCCCCAATCCGGCCAACTACTCTCGTCACCACCACCATCAAGTAAGTAATCCTCCTCCTCAAATCAACCAATTCTTACTCTTCTAGGGATTCTCCTTCAAATTCTACCTCTAATAGCATCGAAAACAAATCAACTCCAAAATCCATCGCAAAATCATCCCCGGCAACTTCCCAAACAAAACGAAGACCTCCCAGTCTCATCATCGACAAGTCCCTCATCTCCTCGCAAAATCTCTCCAGCTCTTCCTCACCCGCAGACTCCTCCTCAGACTCTCATAAGCCATCATCTTCAAGCGTCGGCAACTCGTCAAACCTGCTTGCGAAACCTGCGAATGCAAAGTCTGCCAAAGAGATCATCCAGAACCTTGCTCTGCATTGCGTCTCTCCTGGCTTGCCGCCAATGAACAACGAAATGGTCGAGAGTATCTTGAAATGCAAGGAAATCGAAAAACAACAGCGACTCTTGATAGCTTTGCGACAGAAGAATGCTGATTTTGCCACCGCAACCCAGATTCAGATCAAATGCGACTCAGACTACGACGACTACGACGACGGTGAAGACCAGCTCTCAGATCCGAAAAACTCCGACACAGAAGACAGGCCTCGCAAGCATCGGCGTCTGAATCCGATGCCACAAAGCAGCAGCATTGGAAAGCGCTTCCAGGTCCCGTCTAGAATCAAAGTCATGCCGCCACTTCAATATCAAAAAGCGGGTTACGAACGCGCCATTCACTCGGCTCCTCTCTCGCATAGCATGAGACATGATCATTTAGAACATCCTCATGGAATTGATCCCAAGTTGCATATGAACCAGAGACTGTATGCAAATCAACCCTTATCTTCTCCTGGACTCCTAAGACAGCGCAAGATCCTACGAAAACCTCGAGTTGACGAACCTGAAATGTACGGAGAACGGCACCCAGTCCCAGCGCACCCGAGTCACTTTAATCCTGGACCTCCAAACTCTCGACCTGATCGATCCGAATTCCGCGCAAGCAGCGTTCCAAACATCAATCAATCTAACCTATATCAACCAAAGCACGCTTCGAATCTCCATCCAGATATGAACCACGGATCTACTGAGCCTAATACAATTCACAGCCAATCTAATTCTCGGCGAAAAAGATCATTTGGCAAGGCTACAGAGCATAACGAGCAGGAGATGAAGCGTCGGAGGTTCTTAGAGCTTTGTGCTGAGATGTGGGATTTGTTTCATGACTAATCAGTCTTGTTTTTGCTTTGCATTTTGTACTTTTGGATACAGATACCATTTTGTAATAATATATAATAACTAGATGACTCAGTACAGTCTTTAACATCATTTTGCATTCATCGTCTCAAGTATCCTGAATATTGTTTAATATTCCATTTACGAAAATGGTTAATTTAGGGTAAGGGCTACAAAACTCCCAGCTCATCTAAAAGCCTGTGTGCTTCCCCACACTTGATCGATCTCCTTGTGCACAGCTGAGTGGACTTCTTTGCAACTGAAGAGCAACTACTTTGATACAAGAATATAAAGGAATCTTCTAAAGTTGGGTATATTGAACACTGAGCAACAATATGTATATTTTGAGCATCCTGTCTCGATCATTGAGCAGATCGACAGAATCCGAAGTCTCAGATCTGAAAACTAGTTCAACTGGGTTTTTTTTATGAAATCAGTTTTGTTCCGCTATAATCTATGGTCATTTATAGATGGAATTCTCAGAGAGTCTGAGCTACACTCTCGACGTAATCATCCAGATTTCCGGCAAAAGAATGAACGTATGAACGTACTCTCCGCGCCTTGAAATATGCTGTAAGCCCTGAACGTTGTTTGCTTTGGCGAAACCCAAACGCAAGAACTTTTGGCTTGCTATTGCATACGTGGGCCCAAACTCTGAGTATACATTCTATGCGCTTTGCATGCTCTTAAGCATGAAAAAGCCCAAGGAAAATCGACCAACCCGCAAAGGCTTTGAGAGTTTTAAGACCAAATTCGATTCTCTAGCTAGTTCTTTGAAAGATCTTAAGATCACCATTGACGAACTTCTTCGCTTGGCGCTTATTTCCGCTTTGTCTGCTAGCCTCAGCAGGTATCTTCTACATGATCTGGAGTCAATATCTACAGGAATGCTGTGTTCGATCAAATGCGTGCCACGGTTTCGTCTAATTTCAGACACTTTTTAAGGCAAAATAGAATGCTAAGTCACGTCGCTATTCAGTTCAGGAAAAACAAGAAATGGCCGTGCCGATAGGAGTATTGGCAAGTTAGAATTAAGGCCCCGTTCAGATTATTGAAACACGAAAAACCGCGCAGAAGCATCAGGACCAGATTGCAGAATAAGCTATACATAATGTAGACTCTTCTCTGTTTAGAACGAGATACTTGGCTATAGAGACATCAGCTGAATAGCAAATACCGGAGTATCTCATTGATGCAGGAAGATCGGGGGACCCAACTGCAGAGCGGAACTACAGATAGGCTCTGGTGTGGTGGATACCTGATGCTGCGTGATATAGAATGTCAAGATCCTACAGGACCAGATTAGATTATAAAGCAGGAATTTTTTGATGGTGATGAACGTCAGATAGGTTCTAAGACTATCTTCTGCAGGGGAGCCGGTACGAAATTAGTGAATCATAAATAGTCAGACATGAGGTTAGAAGACTTATGTGTGGAATAGTATGCACCCAGAGGCTAACAGAGTGGTGTTAGCAAATGCCGTCAGCATATGTAAAGTTGATAATTTATATTTTTGTAGGCATGGTTTATACCAGATTGTTTTGTTCTTGGTTGAACTTATACGACATAAATTATATTGAGATTTTGCTTGATAAAAAAAACATCATATATTGTAATCCCGATAGTTTAATAAAATTGCAGATTCTGATAGGTATAGATACTACCAAATTTTAAAGATTGCAGCCTTCTATAAAGAGGGCTTTTATATAGTACATTAGATTTAACAAAAAGCAAACCCGAAGAAAGGAAAGCTTATATATTTCATTTTCTTCATTTGCAATAAGCCACTAAAATAGATCAAAATTTGAGCTGCAGCATATCCCGACCTTTTGAAGTGCCTCTTGCTGCAGAGTAAGTGTAATTTACAGAAAGAATAAATACACATGCATGTTGGCAAAATTCTTGTGTGATTACCGACTGATAATATCTGCTATGGACTTTATCGCTACTGCCATAATTCATATTTATACAAATTGCTGAGACTGACCAACTTCTAGATCTATCCAATTGTAGAGCTCGCTCCATTGAAGATTTCATTTATTAATGATGAATTTTTCGCCACAGTCTCAACAACAATCATAGAAAACCTGAGAATCAGGAGTTCGTTACCTTTAATGCAAATGCAGTGAATCAGTAAAATAGTGTGAGCGACGGTAAGAATGCTCATTGTTCAATAGCAAAATAGACTAGCAGCTTGAGAAAGAGAGTGGGCAGCAGTCCTGAAGAGATAAAATATTCTCAAATGACGGACACTGGAAGCAGTGATTCACAGCTTGAAAATGATTCGTTTAGTATAAAAATTCAGCTGTCCAGTCATCCTCGCAATTGCAGATTGATATTGATTCGATCGCCAAATTCATTTCCCATGTGGATTAATGTCATGAATGCAAGAATTTTTAAACATTAAATCAAACAAAATTAAACAATTTAGCAGTTGAATTATATCATTTACGGCTTGCGTATTTTCTTATACTGATCTATTAAAGTAGATGGCACTGCCTATTTGCTGCTCTGAATCTCTTATACTTCGTAGAATACCGACAGCCTGTGAAATGCATACATTAGTTACAAGTATCTTTTGGTCTGATAATTAACAGCAAACTGCCATAATCTCAGCGATTATCGCTTGCTCTGTTAAATAATTTGCAGATTTGAAGCTATAATATGTGCGGTCTGAAAAATAACAGTCTATTCAATTTTACTTGCAACTCGTGATACATCCATTGGCAGCTTCAGTCTCTCGAGAAGTTACTAAAAGTTTGCGCTGATGACATATCTATTCTTTGACCTTGGCGATAATTGGCATAAAATATAACGTAATACATAAACGAATTTAAACAAGCACACCACAAGGTCTCAAAATATTTATGCAGCTCATACATACGCATATCACCATCCTAATCACGCATATTTTAAAGTGCGTAATTTGTTATGCTACTATATAGATTATGCATTAACTTTAAGTGATTTTTAAATGTTACATAGTGTGCTGACCCGAATTTTGTGCATAAATCAAAACATGAGTATGCGTGTATTTTATTTTTGGTTTTCAAATTTATTATACTATACAAGATATAAGTAAAATTATTTTTGTTGCGAAATGCCTGCACAAAAAACTATTTTTTTTGGACTATAGAAGAGAGGCTATGCTTGCTTATCTGTAAGACAGAAATCATAGCATGTTTGAACGTTTAGTTCCACACATTTCTATTTGGGCCAACTTGCATACTTCGAAAGCTTCCAAACAACTATTAGCATCAATTACTGTAGATTGTAAAAATGTAAGTGCATGAATCTAGGTCTAGAATTGCTCGATATGATGAAGCCCTATTACTCCTAATCATTATTTTGCCAGCTCTTATTGAAATGGATTTATATTGCTTTGAGTAAATTGCTTGTAATTTGTTGTATCGATTATACTCATAGAACTGCTGAGGTTATGACTATGTAGTAAGCAGATTTAGGTCTGTGTTGTTGTGATGACAGATACAGATTGGAAGTAACACATGTTGGAGGAATGTTGGAGGATGAAGCAGTGTCGTAATCCATGATGGAGATTCTGTGTTAAGTGTGTGATAATCTGTTGTTTGATTATTGTTGTTGTTATTGTGATCAATTGTACAAGCAAAAATGGGATCAAAGGCTTCTATATATATGTTGAAACTTTAATGGTTGGCACCAGATTCAAGTCAAGGGTGTTGTTCCAATGTTGGAGACTGGACAAGGTTTAACTTGTTGTCAGAAGATGTATCAGAAGGCTGACTTATCACGAGAGCTATCATGCGATGTATCGGAAGACTTGTCAGGAGATTTATGAGATGACTTGTCAGGAGAGACATCAGCAGACTCGTCAGGAGAATTGTCGGAAGACTACAAGACCTAAGGAATATATATAGCGGGCGTTGATCCCAACTTTGTATAATTGAATAATAAAAACAATAATCAAACAACAGATTATCATACACTCAACACAGAATCTCCATCATACTGTTGAAGGCTCACAGCCTTTTGGTTAATGAGGTTATTAAGATGTTCCTGTTGAAACTGTTGAAACAAACTGACAACTAGTGTAACGGTGGTCAGATTATAGTGTAACGGTTATGTTCCAATGTTTAACGTGTTGTCAGGAGATGTATCAGAAGACTGACTTATCACGAGAGCTATCATGCGATGTATCAGAAGACTTGTCAGGAGACTTATGAGAAGACTTGTCAGGAGA